>JAFVLL020021845.1:0-16046 GCA_021397915.2 Tor tambroides
CATTCATCATAGTAGCGGCGCTGTCACAGGTTTATACTGAGATGTATGAGGGTGAAGTGTGTCCAGATAAACTGCCAAACACACTACAGTCAGTGTACTGATGGCTATCACACTTAGACATCACTAGCTGAAATGGATTTTCACACTCCATTGCATGGAAAACAACTGCATGTTCAGTACACTACAGATGTTTCATAGATTTTTGACACATTAGACATCTGTTGTGCATTAAAAATACATTATATAAATGAACATTAAATTAAAGAAATATATAGAATTTATATATATTATGAAAGTATTATCTGCTGTAGTCAATGACCAGTACATTGGATATTGGATAGGCCAACTATTGGCTCGTATTTGGCTATTTTTAGATTATCGAGTGACATTCATGTGACTCAATATGATGAAAGTCACTGATGTTCAGTACATACAGTAATTAATGGTATATACTCTGAACAAACCAATAATAAAGTATTACAAGTTGCGCTGTACTGTGTGCACCATAAATGAGATGTTAGATAGTAAAGCTTGTTGAGGAAAGGTGTGCTATTACTTTTCTAAATGACTTATTTTTGCCTCTTGGACAAAATAGAGAAAAATCCATTAGAGTTGCACTGAAGAATGGACCTGAGCCATTTTTAGAGACCAGAATATCATAGAGTCTTGCTCTTTTGATTTAGACAACATATTAAAACCCTAGCAACCGTTTAGCAAAGACCATTCAAAGCATCGTGGAGTCACTTACATGAAATTTTGAAAAATGATAGTTAAATGTAAATAATAGAAAAATAATTTATTAGCAGTTATTAGTGATATTAATAATACTAATTATACAGTTTTTCTTTATAATGGTAATTAATGATAACTTTAATACTTTTTTATTATATTAAATATATTAAAATGGTTCATTACAAGAGTTCATTAACCTATCTGTAGACTATTTACACACTGCAAAAAAGGCTTATCTTACTTAGAATTTTTGTTTTGTTTCTAATTGAAATATCTAAAGATTCTTAAATCAAGATGCATTTACTAGATAAGCAAAATGACAAGATATTTAGTCAGGGAAAAAAATTAATTAAGTGAATTTTGCTTAAAACAAGTAAAATTATCTGTCAGTGGTGGGGTAAGTAAAATGCTCTTAAAACAAGATTATTTTTCTTACCCCACTGGCAGCAAAATGCACTTAATTTAGTTTTTTTTCCCCTAGGAAACAAGACTAAATATATGGTGTCATTTTGCTTATCTAGTAAATGCATCTTGATTTAAGAATATTTAGATATTTTAACTAGAAACAAGACAAAAATACTAAGTAAGATTAACCTTTTTTTTTTTTTTTGAAGTGCGTTCTTGTGCATAATGTACATACTCGATTAGAAATATTTTTTCTGGTAAATATGTAAAATGTCTATTTGTTTAAAATAAATAGTTCACTTTAAATGGAGAATTCATCAATTAATGATCAATTATTCACTCTTATGGTATTTTCTGGAACATGAAATTAGATATTCTGAAGAACCTTGATGCCAGATCTCTTAAGAGTAGTCCATGCAAATTGTGTGCTGCTGTATGGCAAAGCCATACAAAGTCTTCACTCTCAAAAAATAATGCTCTTGAATATATATGTGTATGTAGAAGATATTTTTTTTAAAAATCTGTTTTTTCCATACAATGAATGTCAGTGTGGTTCAAAAAAATTTTTTTCTGCAGAAGAAACAAATGCACACAAGTTTGAAACGACATGAGGGTGAGTAAATGATGACAGAATGTGCATTTCTGGCTGAAATACCCATTTAATTTCTAAAATCCAAAATCATGAGAACATCTGAGTGTTTACTTTGTATTCTGGTGATGCTATTTTAGTGGATGAGGTTAAGCGTATCTCAAGATCTTTTTATCTGTGGACACAGCTGTTGCGTTTGACCTTCAGATGAGTCTCTGGCTTATTAAGAGGGAACCACAGGCTTAGAACTTAAGCACAGTTCCTGATTCCTGCGCCAGATGTGTGTGCGGCGAATCCGTAAGCCAGCAGACCTGTAAACACAGTGTGGCCTTTAAAATTCATTATGCATAATCGAGTTAACTGTCACATGATCACCGTCCTTATCTGGATCAGGCACTTCAGATACAGTATGTTTTTTGCATTTCTCTACAATACTTCCTCCCTGACAGACATTTATCGCCTGCTTAATTGCTCTGATATGCACCTCTACAATCTGTGTTTTGAGTGCTGTTGGGAGCAGGGCATTTTTGACAGCTATTAACCTGCCCTGACCGAACAGTGAGATCAGTTTTAGTGAGCAATGCATGCTCACTAAAATCCCCACCATCATTGCCTAATTGGCCGGCTTACTCATTCTCTGCAGTCTGTTCCCACGGCTGAACCTGCAGCGTACTTCAGCAACACAACTTGCTGGTCTCTCGAACTGTATTTTTAGCAGCTCGAGTAATTTAAATTCATGTAATTCACCTTTATGAGGCACCATTATATTGATGATGCCATTTTATCTACATGAACAACAATGCTTGGCTGCATGATCTTGCCACATTTACATGCCAGTTGAAGAGCCGTGTTACAAATTAAAGCAATAAACCCCAAGAGGCTATGCATTGAACTGGTTTTATCACCATTAAGAGTTGTTGTTATGCATGATACAAACAACAACAGCGATATGATAAAAAACACAGATGTGCAGTAAATAATTAGTGGTATGTGTTCTATGAACAAGCCAATAACTTGAAGTATTAAAAGCCATGCTGTGCTGTGCTGTACTGTTTTTGTTATAAATGAGACCTTAGATAGTGAAGCTTGTTGAGGAGAGTTGTGCTATTACTTTTCTAAATGACTTATTTTTGCCTGTTGAACAATAAAATTAATGGGATAGTTCACTAAAAATGAAAATTCATTATTTACTTACCCTCAAGTTGTTCCAAACCTCTATGAGTTTCTTTCTTCTGTTGAACACAAAAGAAGATATTTTGAAGAATGTGTGTAACCTCACAGTTGCTGGTAGCTATTGACTTCTATAGTATTTTACCAGCATCAGTTTGGTTACCAACATTCTTCAAAAAAATCTTCTTTTGTGTTCAACAGATGAAAACAATTTGTACAGATTTGGAACAACATAAGGGTGAGTAAATGATTCATTTTTGCATAAATTATATCTTTAAAGTTGCTATATTTAGAGACCAGAATATAATAGAGACTTGCTTACGGAAGCGTCAAATGCTGTTTTCATATGATGACATCAGCATTATTTTAATATTATTTATATATTATAGTATTTATTAGTATTTTGAATTAGCTTTTAGTTTGGGATTTTCAGTTTTCATTTTATTTTGTATTTTTTAAGTTTTTAATATATTTCCAAATAGATTTAATTACTTATTTCAGTTTTTTTTTAGTAATTTTTAGCTTGTTTTAGTAATTTTTGAACTTGTCCTTCTGTCTTTCTAATATTTAAACTTTATTGCAAATTTATTTTGATTACCGTTATGATTTTTTAATAGTTTTAATTAATACTATTAATAATATGATAATAATAATAATAAAGATTTAATAATTCACAGTGTAATGATGATTGCCTTCCTTGCCATTATTAATAATAACACATTTTATTCTACACACACACACACACACACACACACACACACACGCACACACACACACACACACACACACTTGTTTCACTATCCTTGTGGGGACTTTCCATAGGCGTAATGGTTTTTCTACTGTACAGACCGTATATTCTATTGCCCTACACCAACCCTAAACCTAAACCTACCCCTTACAGGAAACTTTCTGCATTTTTAGATTTTCAAAAAACTTCATTCTGTGTAAGTTATAAGCTTGTTTACCCGTGGGGACCTCAATTTAGGTCCCCACTGTGACACAAGTCCCCATGAGTCTGTGTGTATTCAGGTTTAAGTCCCCACCAGAATATACACACACACACACACACACACACAGACGTATATGGTTGCCAAACAATGCCACTTTGTACGTTCATGCAAAATGTGAATACACTACTAACTTGAATAACAAATTTGTACTGGAATGATATTTTTGTGCTTTTGAAGGATCTCTTGGTGCGTTCGTGACATACATACAGCAGCGCTGGATGTCTGTGTCCTGTAAGAGGGACTCAGCGTCTCAGTTCTAATGCCACCCAGATTTATCCAGGCTGCCGAGGACTCTGATTAAACATGCAGGGAGGATGTTTTTGGCACTGACACAGTAAAGCGGGGGGGGGGGGGGGTTGGGGTTTGAAGCTCTCCGATAAAATCTTGAGATGCTTTTGTTCTGTCTGTCAGATATGCTGTGTTAGAGAGGTGACAGCCCAGCTGGAAAAGAGTGTATTCTTCGCCTGTGACCATGAATAGTTTCATACCACAATGTGGTTTAACTGAAAGCGAGGTATTTGAGTGCAATAACTCTTAATCCAAAGACGTATCTTCTCGAAATGTTAAATGTCATTCATTAAATGTTATTAATTTTTTCCCTTATTCATTTCTCGCCTGTCAGTCAGTGATTTTTTTTTTTTTATTATTATTAATTTTTTTAGCTCTCTTTCTTTTTCTTTCTGCAGACTGCAGTATTACTTACACTAGTGGCACTTCCTGTTCTTTTGTGTGCGGTAGCAGTGATGGAGCCCTCATTCGCAGCAAAAGTTGGGATTGAAAACCTCCTCGGCTCACCTTTATAAGTTGTTTCCATAGCAGCAGGAAAGTGAATGCCGAGAGTTAGTGGCACTGACAGCTGTCTTGAGTTATACATTTGCTGGTACTGAGTAATGAGAGAGCCTACGGTTATGATGAGCCACATGTGACCTTGAGCATGATGAGTTGATGCCTGGGGCAAGACGTGAACTCTTCAGATAAGCTGAACTCTCTCCTACTTGGTCTTTGTGTTTGTACAGCAAAAAAAATCCTCTAGTGGTGTCCTTGGACTCCCAAACTCCCTAAGTAGCTTGCTTTTTAGTCCGGTATTGTTTATTCTCTACTTTAGATGTTGCATTTGTGATCTTAGGTCATTCTGTGGAGATTTTACATTTTAAAACTACTTTTGAAATTATTTCTACACTGTTAGACATTTCAAAGGGTTTTTAAAGTAACTAACTGGCAACAGTAGGAAACTGTATTTGATTTACAGTTGCAAACTGTACTGTTTTACAGAAAATTACTGTAAAAAATCCAATTCATCAGTATACTACCGTAATTCATTCATTTTAATATCGATTTCATTAGATTTTATCATTTTTATATAGAATTCATTTTATTTTTACTCTACATAGGTACTACTGGTATTCAATTAAAACAGACACAATAATTACAAAATATCAAATTCTTTATTTAAAACATTGCATGTACAACACTTAAAAATACAGTCTTCCAATGCTGGAACAGTGCATCTTCACCATTTCTCCTGTCTTCGGACGTTTTGCAGTGCATTATGTTTTATCCTCTGGATTTATCCTCACAAAGAATCTTTAGGCAACAGAAACATAATAGGGAAAGAAGACAAGCAGCCAAAGAATACATAGCCATCTGCAAAACCCAGGTGCTGCTCCAAAACGTGGCCACCACGTTTGGTCACCATCCACTTTGTTAGTGACAGCAATGTCTTCTCTGAAAAACAAGAAGTAAAAATGGCAAACCTCATACAGAATACACAAACCTCTCAAAACCATAGTTGTTCTCTTACCATGAATTATCAGTCTCAGGGTGGCTTGCATGCTCATGTCTTTCTTGATGCTTCATTGCAGTTGCCTTTAAAACACAAATACAAAAAAATAAATGCAGTAAATTTTAAATTCCATTAAAAACTATAACGAACTAATTCTAAAACTAGAAAGGCAGCTAGCCATAAAACTTGTTTAACCTAGCTAACATACGATTTTATTTTCTCAATAGGCTACTGGCCAACATTAACTACTAACACCTGAACAAAATTTCACATTTGTTAACTTAATGTTATTATAAGATAAGCGTTGCTCGTTAAAAATAATTTTAATTCGTTGACTTAATTCAATAAGCTGACAAAAGTCGTTTGAAACAACAGCTCAGTTTACCATAGTAAAGTTTGTAACCGCCATGTTGACGAGTAAATGTTACTAGGTTAAACTGGTGTGCAAAAATCTGGCAAAAACAGACACACAGACAAACGTACATATATTTTTACCTTGCTTGCTGGTCTTATTCTCTCGTAAGGTGCATCGACACACAGTGTAGATGTTCTCCGGAACTCTCCCACTCTCGCGGGTTCATCCCCGGGCAAAACCCGCGCGGCGCGACTCAACAAAAGACAATATAGAACTCATTATGTATAACGTTACTATCTACAGTGGATGCAGACAGTAAAGTGATGTCCCAGTATATTTTATTTCTGACATACAGTAGTACTCCAAGCGTTCGCGCTGTTTCTGACATGAAGGACAAATGGATTTTCAAATCATTACAAGCGATGTAACACATCCAGTGTAGTCAGTCCCAAGCTGTTGCGGCGTTGTAGACACGGTGTAGGGCAAATCGTGTCAGTCCAAATGTAAGAAATGAGGAAAATAAAACAACCTCAATAGAATGGCGCCAAAAAATCCGTTACGGCAAATACAGTAGTATACAGCAATTTTAAAAAATACAGTAAGTCTCTGTATGTGGGGTCTGACGTCACAGAAAATTCCCATGAAGCAAAGGGTATTACAGTTATTTACTGTAAAGGGAATTTGCAGTATTATACTGGGTGATATACAGTATATAACTGTAGAAATTACAGAAATGTCTAACAGTGTATATTTGTTGTGATACTGTAATACTTTTCCAAAAGTAAAATGATTGATCGTGATCTCTCTCTCTCTCTCTCTCTCTCTCTCTCTATATATATGACATCTCTTATACTTCTTACCTCTTATCACCAAGGCTGCATTTATTTGATCAAAAATAGAGTAAAACAGAAATACTGTGAAATATTATTACTATTTAAATTAACTGTTTTCTATGTAAATACATTTTAAGATGTAATTTCTTCCTGTGATTCAAAGCCAAATTTTTATCAGCTATTACTCCAGTCAGTGTCTCATGATCCTTCAGAAATAATTTTTTATTTATTTGTCAGTGTTGAAAACTGATTATCGATGCTAACGGTTTCTCCTGTGTCTCGGTTTTTCTGTCAGACCCGGCCTTGAACCCGGGTCTCTGGTGTGGTGGCTGAGAGCTCTACCACTGAGCCACAGGGATGGTACGTTGGACCCAAATGAAACACTTACGGCAGTACTCCAGATAATGAAGGTTTTAATCAACAAGGATTCTTGACAGGGAAAAATGCAACTAAAGTTCTTCTCGGACAGAGGTATTTGCAAAGGGTAAAAATGCAGACTAGAGAAAACAAAAACTCCACGAGGGGAGAAAACAAATACAGAAATCAGCAATTAACAAACAAAAAAGGAACACTAGAAAACTAGCTTGAAGAGGCAAGAGAAACTTAGCTACCACAGGCTGGAGACACGGGGCAGAGACTCAAAAACCGAGTGAAAACTAAGGGCAAAATACACTACTTAAATACACAGGGGAAAATGAGGCACAGGTGATGGGGATGACGATAACAAGGGTGAACGAAGAAGAACTAAGGCAGGGAAAACACACAGGGGACCTCTAGCGGCAAGGAGGCACACTGCAGGACCCGGGATGTTGACAGTATTAGCTAACTCATTATATTATGAACTATTATTATAGTTCATAATAACTATCATTAACTATTATTAATCATTATTTAAGCATTAATTATGAACACAAAAGGCATCAGTTTTGTAGAGTGATTCGCCTGGAGTTTATTTATTTATTTATTTTCTTCAGATAGCAGGGTGAAATTTGCAAGAAAGTAATATGCAGCAATGTATTTTTAAAAACTATTATGTAATTGATTACAGCTCAGCCGACTGGAGATAACTTGATAAAACACTTCCCACTGCAAAGAGTCATTTTCAGCCTCCATGCCACCTCTAGCCTTCTCCATGGCAGATCCGCCTCACTGAATCTTACCTGCATGTCTGGATCTGACATGCGTCTCAGGAGGGGGGAGATGAGAAGCGTGGTGGGACGCTTGCCTGTCTTAGATGTCCTTCAGTCTAAATTCCTATTTGGCATCATTGAGCTTTAACTGGATTTCTAGCCTGCAGGTGGTCAGGTGTGCATGTCATTGTGAGTTTATGCACGTATGTGTGTGTGAATAGATGGAGGGTCAAAGGCTGTACTAAAGTATCAAGCTAACCTGCCACTCAGCTGTTGCAGTGATATTTGTTCCCATGGGAATCCGATTTTAGCCAATCAAATGCAAAGATGCCATGAGACCACTTAGAATGGGGTTTAAAAATGATGAAAGAGAGTCTGTGGCCATGGAGACAGATCTTTGGAGCTGGAATCAATCATCTCATTTTATAATTTTATGACAAATATACTAGACTACCCAGACTCCAGTATTTATTGGATATGTTTTGTGCATAAGCCTCATGTCCACTTAGAGTCAGCATGAAATCAAAATGGACTCTATTTGCCTTCTTGATGGATGTTCCTAGTGTTATTTTGAACGATTCTTCGCTGCATGGTATAAAAAAGTTTTTCCTTTCCATCTGACGTCACCAAGCTCTACTTTTCACCACTTGGAATATAGATAGACAAGTCAAAAGTTTGAAATAATTAACATATATATATTTTACGTTTTTGAAAGAAGCCTCTTATGCTCACCGAGGCTATAATTATTTGATCAAAAATACAGTAAAAACAATTATACTCTAAAATATTATTACAATGTAAAAGATGTTTTCTATTGTAATACATATAATATAATTAATTTTTGATATTGCAAAACTGAATTTTCAGCATCATTACTCCAGTCCTCAGTGTCACATGATCCTTCAGAAATCATTCTAATTTGCTGATTTGCTTCTCAGTTAATATCAGTTATTGGTGCTCAGTTATCAGTGATGGTTCTTATTATTATCTATGCTGAAAGTGCTACTTATTATTTTCTTTGATGAATAGAAAGTTCAAAAGAACAGCATTTATTGAAACAGAAATCTTTTGTAACATTATAAATCTCTTACTGTCACTTGATTAATTTAATGCGTCCTTGCTGAATAAATTAGATTTTAATATATATTTAAATAGTAAATATAATATATCACATTATTAGTGTTTCCAATATATTTTAGATCAATTAAATGCAGCTTTGGTGAGCATAAGAGACTTCTTTCAAAAAAAAAAAAAAAAATCATAATAATTTTAACCATTGAATATCCTCTTTCACTCAGAAATACATCAGTTCATGAATGCAAAATGGTTTGCGAACTTCACTTATTAACTTCCAAAATCGTCTTTCGTTGCGTTTATGTTCCATCACTTAATTTTTGCTGCTTCCTCTCTTTCACTCAGAATCTCTCTCTTTTCCCTCACACAGTCTTTCAGTCCTCAGCCTTTAATCTTTTTTCTAGCTAACCCTCATCACCTTTTCCCCCTCATTCCCTACACTTTCCCTCTTTTCAGGTGAATCATGTTCTTTTCAGAGGTTCGATGTGGGCTATTCAGCGACTGAAGTGGCCCACCATTACCGGCAGTGCAATCGAATTGTTCCGCAGAAAGCTCTTAGCAGCAAAAAGCGCTCGAGCAACTCTGTAAAAAGCACATCAAAATGGAGTCGTCTTATTTGTCCTGATTTTGAGTGGGCTCGCAGTGCGCTTAGAACTGTGCCAGTCTTCACGAGGGGTTGACTTGAACTCTTGTCTTTAAAAACGTTACCCCACATTTTATTGAAAGTTTAAAAGCATTTATCTGTCTTTTCTCAAGGGGCATTCCTGGGAAGAAATGCGGGAACATTATCTTCACAGCTGAGGAACTCAGCAATTGTCGGGTCAGTACAAAATATCCTCATGCACACACACTTAGTCTGACTCTACAGTCTTTCATCAAGCTGAATGCCTAAGGCATTGTATTTAAATATCAGAGGTGAAGGGTTTTTTTTTTTTGCTTTTTTGCTAAGATTAGGCACAGAGAGACAGAAAAAGGAATGAATATCTAGATTTACCAAGTTAATCCACCATGGATCTCTCTGTAGTCGCTCAAGAGTGAATGAGTGAATCTCATGAAAACTGTCAAGCACATGTGATATTTTATCACGGGGAAAATTTCCATAGCAAAATCGGAATAAAAATGTATAAAATACATTTTGCTTAAAGTAAAGGAAGCTTGTTGGACTGTTAAGATTATTTTTATGGAAATTACCATATTTCCAGCTTCAATTCACATCACATCACTCCTATGCAAAATATGAATTAAAAAATGGTGAAAATTATAAGTTTTATTTAAAAGGTAAAAGTATTTATGGATCATTGAAGTATTTGTTGCACTTTAATTTACTCTTTAAAAAATAAAACACTACATTTTGTTTAAAGGAAAGGAAGTTTGTAGGACCATTAAGATTTATTTTGCATTACATTATTTTTAAGGTAATTAGTACTTTTCCTGCCCAATTCACATTACTGTTATGCAAACAAACACATAAATACATGATAGATATATTTTATTTGATATATAAAAATATTGATCTATTATTAAAGTATTTTTGCACATTAATTTGCTGCTTGTTTATTAAAATAAAACATTACATTTTGTTTAAAGGAAAGGAAGCTTGTAGGGCATTATTTTTTATGATAATTAGCATATTTTCTGCCCCAATTCATATTATTGCTAAAACAAACAAATAAACAAATAAATAATAATAAAAAATAATGATATGATAATACATATTATTTTATGTATTAAAGTATTCATACATAACGCAAGTACTAATTTTGTAGGACTTTACACTATGTTTGTTTACAGTAAAAATATATTTTTTTTGCAAAAATGAGAATTATGTAAATACAATATACACTGTACAAATGTTTGGGGTCAGTAGGACTTTTTTTTCTTTTTTGAAAACATTTATTCAGCAAGGATGCATTAAATTTATCCAAAGTGACAGTAAAAAAAAACATTTACTGTAAAATGTTACAAAAGATTTCTATTTCATATAAATGCTGTTCTTTTGAACTTTCTGATAATTAAAGAATCCTGAATAAACCGTATTATGATTTTTCAAAAATATTAAGCAATCAGAACTGTTTTCAAATTCGATAATAGTAAGAAATGTTTCTTGAGGTGCAAATCAGCGTGTTAGAATGATTTCTGAAGGATCGTGTGACTCTGAAGACTGAAAATTCAGCTTTGCATCACAGGAATTTATTACATTTTAAAATAAATTTAAGTACAAAACAATGAATCTAAATTGAAATAATATTTTACAATATTACTATATTTTGGATTGAATAAAGGCAGCCTTGCTGAAACAATAAATTTGACTGACCTCAAACATTTGAACAGTAGTGTGTCTGTATTTATGCAGGTTGGTGGTGTAAATGTGCTTAATGGTCCTGAAAATGATGCACAAGAAAACAAATCTGGGGTGAAATGTGACCCCGGATATAATTTTGTGAGATTCCCTCACACATTCAATCCTAAACCCTTGTAGACTTGGCGATGCCAAGTTTAGCATTTGGCTCACTATTTTGACCTGTCCATGTTAATAACTGTTTTAAACCGTCCATCTCTTTTCAGTCATTCCACTCACAATTTGACTGTTTCAGTGCCATGGGCAAATTCATAAAACCACATAAATATCATTTCAGATGACAGAAATTATGTATATATATTCAATTTCGTCCCTCTGTGTCCTTGTAATAGCATGTAGCTACAGCGAGTGTTTGGCAGAAAGCCGTGACAGTTCACCTCAAATACAGCTTCAGTCTCCCCAAGAGAGATGGGAGTTTTAAAAGGCAGATGAGCTATCTGTCCAGTGTGACACCCAGACCGTAGTTCCTCGAGTGTTCCCTAGACATTTTCACTCTATCAAGATCCAATTAAATCTGTTGCGTGTGTGACTTCCCTCCTGGTCTTGAGGGTCTCCCTAGAGATCTGGTATTCTGAAGAGAACGGCACCAATAAATAGCTAAACACTGGAGACCTCCGCTCAACATTAATATGTATGAACCAATTGCTGTTCTCCTCTAACACGAGTGCGTCCTCTCTGTGGAATTGATTTCTTGTCCTAGTATTTTGCCTTTGTTTTGTCCTGAACTCCTGCTCTGGAGAGATGTTAACTGAGGCCAGTGATTAAAATGCATTGTTGGATATAATAGTGCCAGTATTGAAGACTCTGTGTCAGGGGTGCATGTGTTTTGTTTGCTTGTTTGTGCACCTTGTTTGTTTTTGGTATATTCTATTCCCATCTATCCCGAAGTAATCAAGTGTTTTATAACAGGACATTGCAACCATGCAGCTCTGTGCTAACAAGTTGGATAAGAAGGATTTCTTCGGGAAGTCTGATCCCTTCCTGGTGTTTTACCGCAGCAATGAGGACGGCACGTGAGTATGAGCGGATAAAGGAGTAAATTTACTCACCCTCAGACCATTCAAGATATAGATGAGTTTGTTTCTTCTTCGGAACAGATTTGGAGAAATTTAGCATTACAACACTTGCTCACCAGTGGATCCTCTGTAGTGAATGGGTGCCGTCAGAATGAGAGTCCAAATAGCTGATAAAAAAACATTACAGTAAGTAATCTTCATGACTCCAGTCCATCAATTAAAGTCTTTTGAAGTGATCCATCATTAAGGAATTTTAATTTTAAACTGTCACTTATGCACAAAATATGGGTCCATAATCCATAATAATGCTTCCTCCAGCAAAAAAAGCACATCAAAACCCACCAACATATTTGTTTAGAACTGTTTTGGTTGTTAGAACTTGTTTTCACTTGTAAACAGTGCTTGATCTGTGCATGTTTCTCTCATAATTCATATGAGACAACTTTTTAACTTTAGAAAGCAATATTATGGATGGAGGACTCATATTTAGCTGGAAGCAATGGTTTGAAGTTAACATCTTGATGGAGTTGTGTATTACCAACATGCAGTTTTTCACTTCACAAGAATTGATGGACTTGAGTCGTGTGAATTACTTATGAATTGTTTTTATCACATGTTTTGACTCTCATTCTGACGGCACCCATTCACTGCAGAGGATCAATTGCTGAGCAAGTAATGTAGTGCTAAATTTCTCCAAATCTGTTTTGATGAAGAAAAAAACGCATCTACATCTTGAAAGGCACGAGGGTGAGTACATTTTCTTTTTTTGGTGAGCTATTCCTTTAAAAACATGCCCTAACCAGGCATGATGCAACATGCGCTTTTGTCAGGTAACCTAAATTAATTAATTTTTTAATCAAGGGAAAAAAGATCAGCCTAATTACTACATTAAGTCACACCAACAAAAGTCATTTTAAGGGTTAGATCAGGTACAAATAGCTCCTTAAATGCATAATTCAAACAAAAATGATAACTCTATCATCTTTCCAAACCTGTATAACTTACTTTCTTATGCAGCTCAAAACCTAAACAGAAATCAAACAACCAATAAAATGTCCTGCTTTGTGTTGATATGGTTGAATCTTTTTTAGGCAACTGTCCTGAAAGAAGAAACATGGTAGAGCAAGGATTTATTGCTTTTTTTTTTTCATTTTGTGCCTGGTTGGGACATGGTATTAGCTAAATGTTTCTAGACTGAACATAAAACCCCATAAAAGTCAAAATGATCCATAAGTGTTAGCTCACTTGACTGATAACAGAGGGTTATGGTAGTGTTGTGAAACCCAAGAGGCTCTTCATGCCCACCATGAGCTGCTCTTGATGATAACCACTTTATTGATGTTTCGCTGTATTTGGTTGGTATTCATTTTCAAACGTATTCCTTGAAAGAAAACCGTACAGGTGTCATAACAAGCTTTTAAGTAAGATTTCCTTTTTGATTTGGCTCTTTTGTAGGTTCACTATCTGTCACAAAACAGAGGTGATAAAGAATACTTTGAACCCTGTGTGGCAGCCCTTCACCATCCCAGTGCGAGCTCTGTGTAACGGAGACTATGACAGGTGAGGCGCTGGCTGCATGGCTACTTAATGTTGACATCAAGTCATTTTTCTCTATATTAACTTTCTTAATACATGTTCTAGGTCTTGCTGTGAATAATTAATTGACTCATGTTTTCCAGAGAAAATACCAGTTATTAAATGTTCACTTGTTTTACTTAAAATAAAATATGTAAGGGTTAATGTTTAAAAATATTAGGGCTGTCAATCAGTTAAATGTTTTATTGTCATAAATCTATTCCTAGTTAATGCATTCAGTTCATCTTTCAGGAAAGAAATCAAAATAATGTGCAATTATTGTTCTCTATACTTAAAAACAAGTGCATCAAAACACAGGGGAATTGCAAATCTGAAAGAATTACATTCTAAAACTTTATACTTTCTCTACTTTATAGACTTAATCTTTCATAACAGATGTTTTTGCTGCTACCCTGTGCATTAGTCATCTTGAGGTTCGATTAGAATTAAATTAAACTTCCCATCTGGGTTTGGTTTATAAACAAGTTATCCATAACAGGGTTATTTTAGTATCATTGAGATATTATAGTTTTTATTAATAGTTTGAATCAGTTTTATTTTTACATTTTCTGTTTTCCTTTAAATTTTTATTTAAAATTTTAGTAATTGTGTTGTGTTTTTGTCATTTTTTAGTAGTTTTTGTTTATATACATATATGTCAATATAGTTTATATTAAATTGTATTTATAAGTTTTAGATTTAGTCATTTAGCACATCAAGTTAAACTAAATTAAAAGGAATAATGATGCCGTGGCAACTAGCTCAAATAAATTTTTGCTGGTTAATGTTTATTTTTATTTCAAGTAACCCTGATAAATAAGAAATGACTTTATTTAATAAGAAATGCAGTTTGAGACTGATACAGTTATCATATCATATTGAATAAATGCATCAGCAAGAAAAAAACAATTTGCTAAAATTTTTAAATATGTGCTTAATTTTGACAGCCCTAATACAGTAAATATATATGATATGCTTTAGATTCTTGGGTGCATTCTGAGAGCCAGTACATTAGTATTTATGTCCGTAACTTGTAAATTGATAGGAGTCTATGCTTTTTGAGAGTTACACCTTTAAAGCATCTTTCAGACTTGTTTCTCGAGCTCTGAGGTGTTTAAACGAGACGCGGCTGGTGCCGTGAGCTGTGGAAACGGGCAGCTGTGTCACTGTGGCAGTCGGAATAATCCCAGCAGTCAGCTGGAGTGAGGCAGCGGCCGGTGCTGGTGTTATTTTGGACTGGCTCTGTGGACTCACCAGGCTGCTGTCATACTCTGACCTTTTGAGAAAATTCAGGCTGTCTGCACTTCATTTTAGATATTGACTTGCTGTGCGGTTTGATTTGTTTGTGATCTCTCCAGAACAGTGAAGGTTGATGTTTATGACTGGGACAGAGATGGAAGGTACGCTGTTCTTCATGGCTTGTGTTCCCCCTCGTGGGTAGTAAATATTGTGTTTATGAATACATAAATTATCCTGCGTAACAAGAATAACTCAAGTCAAATTTTCATTAGCCAAACTCATTTCTTCTCAGCATGCTCGTGCAATGTTCATTAAATATTCCTCGCTCAAGTAAACGCTTTCATTTTTCTTCAGTCATGACTTCATCGGAGAGTTTACGACCAGCTATAGAGAGCTGTCTCGCGGACAGAGCCAATTCAATGTTTATGAGGTAAAAAACATTGTTTTGTACAAATAAATTTTGATTCTGGCAAAACATCATTTTTCAGCACTTTTAGAGTTATTTTGATGTGATTTAAAAACACTTAACATGAACAGAGTAAAGAATTAGACTTGCAAATCTTAAAAAGTGAAAAAGGATTTAAAAAAAAAAAGATTGTATGTTGCTTGTATGTGTATAAAATTATACAAAAATGTGGGACACAGCTAAATTGTCAGGGTTCTGTCGTGTGTCATGTGTTTCCGCCTCTTGTTTCCTTATTTGGTTTGTTTCCTGTCCCTGTTTAATGTGATTATTGGTTAATTCTGTTCAGGTGTGTGTCTCATTAGCGTGTCTA
>JAFVLL020021846.1:0-43362 GCA_021397915.2 Tor tambroides
TAAACTGATGGTCATACAGAATCATACCTGAAACAGAAAACTAATAAATTCAGTAATATTCCCTCCTCACTTCGGAAACTGTAGTCTTTCACACAAACGCGCCGCACACACGTCAACATATCTCCGCGTGAGAAGCGTTTATTTAGACAGGGGGAAGGGCGGGGTCTCAAAATTAAAGATGAAAGATGCAACATAACGCCAGCAGGGGTCACTCATACTTCATTAAATAAATAGCAAGCTACTACATAATACATTAAACAGTTTTGATGCTATTGATTGCGTATGTTGCTAAGGGTGTTGCTCAGTGATACACAGAAGGGTTGGGTGAAGCGGTCATAGCAGTGCTGTATTGTGAATAAAACACAGCTGCTGACCAATCAGAATCGAGGAATGGAACTAACCGTTTTATAAAACTCAATACGTGAGATGAAAACCTAACATTTGTCACACTGCACCACTGTTGCTGGAAACAGTATTACTGGAAAAGCTATACTATTTTGAAAACAGCTGAGCTACTATCGTGCTACTAAAAAGTTAGAACTCCCACAAACTGCATAGGAATTGGTGTGTAGCTTGTTAACTGCAATAGGAATATGGTAAACAATACATTTGGATTACCTTGCCTACACTAAAAATATTCCTCAGTACAGTGTTATAATAGTATTTCATTATGCATACTGTACTACAGCTGTAAGGTTTGAATATGCAAGCTAGAATCTTAAACATCCAAAATTCCCACAAAGAGGAGTAAACACACCAGTAAGGCTTCCAGTGTTTACTGCGATTCATATAGTGCTTATAAGGCATTCTCTTCGAAATCCACCTGGAATATTGATGAGTCCCAAACTTTGAAACCACCATATGATGTCCCTTTGAAGCAAAATAAACTGACTTATGGTTTGTGAAGAGAAGGGAATGGTTGAGGAAGCATAATGTTGTGCACTGTACTTGAAATGGGAAACAAGTGCTCTCAAGTTTTATTGCTTTCCTTGTACTTAGAGTCCACCCATGTTGAATCTGTGTTATTGTGGATATGTCACATACTTTGAATGAGATGCAAGCACTATCAGTTTCCTTACAAAGGATCCACATCGTCTTACTCGAATCAAAGAAATCTCAACACTTGACTGATGCAGTGAGGGTACGGTTTGGAAGAGGAACACTGCTGCTGATCATGCAATCAGCAATGATGCATTTCAGTTTATGATCGCAACCCTTGAGCAAGTCACCATTTTTTTGTTATCACAGAAATGCATTCCATGTAAAACAGCATATGAATGACAGCACCTAGGTGCAAAATGTTCACACAAAATATGAATCCTCATTTAACTTAGCACATTATTCATTGAATGTGGCTGATCATGTTCAGTTTTTATTGAAATTAGACGAACCTGAAACCAGCAAAAGATGCTCAAATTCGTCAAAAATATCTTTCACCTTGTATTCAACTCAACACCGAGCAGAAGCAAGACCACACATTTTCGATTCACAGCGTATGATTGAAATAGGTCGGCTGCCCTAAAGTGCGGCGTTTTGAAGCATTTCTTTTACGACCACCGCTGGATAGCTGCTTGTATGGTTTGTTTCGCTTACCAGCGATAAAATTGGGAATGGCTAGTCCTCAAACAAGAGTGTCTTTCTGTTCATACACACATTTCTGTCTTTTATTAATGATGGGCTCGTACAAGAGCAGTGAAAACATGCTATTCAGCTGATGATAAAAGACCGTCAAGCGATGCCGAAGCGAAAAGAAGGCCAAGTTGCATTCATGCGGTTGAAGCGCTGACTGTCTACTGTTCAGGTCTCTACATAATGTAGGATTAAAGCCTTTCAGTTGCAAGCATTCTCTAGAAACTCATTTCAGAATTTAATGTGACCCCTAATCTTTAAAACTCATTTGTTATCAGTTTGCCAAACTGTTTTTCGCCCATGTTCCTTGTTGAGCTTGACTCGGAAAGAAAAGGTCATTCATGGAGGGCAAAATCTCCCTTTAATCAATTTTAGTATCTTGTTTTTATGTAGGATCTCAGTTGGATTTCAGCATCACTGTTAGTAAATAATATTTTGTTCATGAGGTTAAAATAACTGTAAAGTAACTCTGTGTGGCACCTTTTCTTTTTTTCAACACTGTCTCGTGGTCTTTGAAAAATTCTTATAACTTAAAATGGAAATTTGAGTACCAGTATTAGTCAAGGTGCAGCATGTGTGGTGTTTTTTTTTTTTTTTTTTCTCTCTAAGTCTGCTAGAGTTATCAATTTCGTGAAATGGCCAAACCCCACGATGGAGCGGTATATCCTAATTTTATCAGGGGAAACAGGGCGAGATTCCATTCGCTGTCTAAATGGCCATTATCTGAATATAACACTTGTCCAGCAGGCAAATGGGCCTCGGTAGGGGTTTAAGCGCTGTAATGTCGGTGAAGACTCTGGAAGGGCAATGCGGTCAATCAAAGGCCACCTAACATCTCTCAGCCCCGGTGTTGGGTGTTCCTCTCCGTAATTCTCTGATTTGACTTTGATGTGCCAATTTGCTGCTGATGAATAATTGTCTGGTTTGCTGATAACTTGTGGGAGTCAAGAGCATTCTGGTGGCACTTAATGCAAATGGGATATTTGGGTTCGGCAAATCAGGACCGTGTCCCCTGCATGTCTGCCATGTGATTCGGTGGATAAACTTGCCAATTAGCGCTGTTTGAAGAAGCTATTTTTGATTAGAGCAATCAGTAAACAGCACAGCCTCTCTGTGATTGTCCTTGTGATTAGATGAGTTGTCACTTGAGAAGTTGTTGGAGATTTTAATGTATGGCCTTATAGTCCTGGAAAGTACAGTAATTACCTGATCTGTTTTCTGCAGCACAGCACTCAGAATAAAATGTGGTCGCTTGAAAAATTCTGACCAGCTCATTTCTCCTATTTTGGAGGAGCACGGTAATTGGAGCGCAGTTAAAGTAGCCAGTGTCGGAGATGTGAAATTCTACATTTTCCTTGGAAGAAATTGTGGCACATCGGTTAGAAACAACCCATGACTCCACATGACTCCATTTCTGCAAAACCTGAAATAAGTTGTGTTTCAGGTACAATTCCCTGCACTTTTTATGTGAACATCCACAAGAGGCGCCATAAGCAATATATATATATATATATATATTTCCTCCATTTCATGCTATTGCATGAAACACGTTTATGGAATTTTTAAAGTGAAATGTCCAGTGACTGGCTCTAAAAAACTTGTTCAGTTTTCTCAAACAGTATAAATGTAAATGTGGCAACATTTTATTAATGCACATATCACAGCAGTTCAGAAATTAAATGTGAGACAGCATTAATCATTCACCGCACATTTGAATTGAACATCTCCCTACACTAAACCCAACTGATAGTGTGAGGAAAAAACTAACGTGAGATAAAAGCTCATTTGGTGACATAACCATGCCGTTTTAGCTTCTTTCAAGTCTATTATCCTGACTCGTGTTTCACGGGACTTCACGGGTGATGAACAAGTGAAGTTTACTACTTTAGAAAAGCCATGCATGTGGACCAGGTTATGATGCAAATGTATTAGTTTACAGGTACAGTTACAGGAGGTAAAAAAATAAAAAAATTGTATTGTGCAAGGAACCACACAAATATAGGTCTTTATTCATTCATAAGCTGCCCCGTAATCATAATCTGTCTTGAAAGGAACCAAAGTTGTTGGTGTTTTTCTACCACTAGTGTTCATTTCAGCTGGAAACTGCAGTGCAATGTATGTAGGCCTATAGGTGTGTTTTTGCAGCTTTAAGTCTGGTTTGTTTAGGAAAGATAATGTTTTAAAATTGATCATTGCAATTAGCCTATTAGCAAATGCAAGTCCAGCCATGTTAGTTTTTTTTATGGAAATGATCCGTGAAATGATCTTCCATAGTATCTCAAATTGCTTCTGGGCAATACGTCCGTGGAAAATCGAAATCCTGATGATGCCCAAAGCAGCGATTGATCAGGAAAAAACATCCCATTCTTAATATAGAATCTAATTATTAGGATGTACACATCTTAGCAGGCACTTGTGGCTTAATCAATACTACTAGAGTGCGTCCATCTCTTGCGAAAGTAGAGGAGAAAGATCAGGAGCACACATTCAGGATTAGGCCTGATTAGGACGGGTTTAATGTGCTGTGTAATGATTAGGGGACTGGTCGAGCTCGGCTAATTAACCGTTAAGTGTGGCTGGACCGAGGATTTGTGGAAAACCTGTGTTGCATGTCATTTTTGTTTCCCCTATCATCACTGACCCCCCAGCAAAAGTGAATGCAGCTAAAACTTTCTCTTTGAGTGTGCTGGTCCCCTCCGTGGTGCGGGGTGAATGCGTCCAGGCCTAACCTCTGTGACCAGCTGCTTAAATCAGGGCAAGCAAACACTCCAGCGTCTGCTGTGGCCAAGAGGCTAGCCAGCTGTAGCGTACCTTTGTCTCATGCATTTCCTGGCCTAATTGGCTTTATTTGCATAATGTACATGGGTCATGTGCATTATATTATTATGCGAGTTATAGATAAACGCAGGAAGGAATGGATCTGAAATGTGATGCAAGATGCACAGATACATTTACATACGATCAGATGGAAACTGTCTGATAATAACAGATGAACAGTTTGCCAGAAAGAGTTAGAAAGCGTGCCACTGTGAGTGCACTGCAGGAGCCTCGAAGAGAAATCTTAATTTCTTTCAGTCCGCAGCACAATCTTGTGTTCTGCTGATTAGCCAGCTCTCAGTGTTTGACATCCCGGGTGACTTAGGAGGAGGAGCAGGGGACAGAACGCGGGATTTGGGGTGTAATCCTGTTTGTCATCCGGGGCACATGGACTGCCAGCTATTGATTCCCAGCAACTGTCTAGAAATTTATTAAGGGGAACAACAGGCATCTAATTGTAATGCCCTCTTTGGAGTGGTGCGTCTATTGATGAATGGTGAAGAGTAGACAGGTTGTCGCAAGATGATAATTGGAAAGAGAGTGGGTGGTCCTGCGCTGCTCTTTGGCCTTGTGTACGCAGCATATTAGGCCTGACTTGCTGTGTTTGTACGAGGGGATTTCGCACAATAACAAATGTGCCAACATTCTTAGGTTCATCTCCACTTAATGAAGCAAGCAGTGGTCTTTTAATTTGTTAGACTTAATTAAACTTGATTAAGCTTATTAGTGGACACAAGCCATGTTCAAACAGATAAACATTGTCTTTAAATTAATTAACCATGTTCCCAGAGTGATGGACTACCCCACATGGGTTAAGAGATGCTTGTTTTGTGTACATGTAAATTTACACTATGTAACATATTTGTACTTTTTTCTTACATTTTTTTTTTTAAGGTGAAAAATCTGATTGTTTTCCCATTAAACATTAAATTGCACCTTTAGGGGTGTAACAGCTTGTCACTAAGGCAGTACCCTTAAAAAGACGTATTTGTACCTTATTTATCCCTGCAAGCTTCTGGGTAGTACTTAAACGGTATATATTACTGCTCTAAGGTACTAATATGCAGCTTTTAGGAGTAAATAAGGCACAAAGTTGTCCCTTTAACCATATAAAAGCCTACTGTGTCATAAGGCCTCTAAATGATCAACGATCAAAACTTTGCTTAAAGACCTGTTGCCCATAATCTACCACATGCCTTCTTCTGATTGATAGTTTATAATTTTTTCAGCAAGTAAAAAACTTTTAGTATAATTGTAAAAACGCTCCCCTTCAAGTCGTGCTTCACATGTCTTTTTGCTGTGAAAGTAAACAAATAATAACTTTTATATTGTTAGTATATTTCAAAATGAACACCTACTGGACTTGATTATATCATAAAAAGTAGTATACTTGTAAAACTAGTCCTCAGTATATATAGTACATTTAGTAATAACTACATAGTAATAACTTAGTAATAACATAATGTAGTAATAACTACAGAGCTTTGATCATAAAACTAAACATTTAAATATCATCTTAATGAGACATAATTCAGAGATATAGCGTGACTTTATATCATTTATATCATTTTATGTATCGGCTGTACTGTTATAAAGATCTCAATGATTTACATTATAAGCTATCTTAATTTCATCTTACTTTTTAGTCAAATAAATAACAGTATTTATAATAATAATAATATATATATATATATTATTTAACAGCCTATTTTTGAAATAAACTTTTAAAAAACTAATTTCAGCCTTTTGATGATTACCATGTGTATACAAACCATGTTTGCCTTTATGCTCTACAAAAATAACATTAAAACATATTCATAATAGATGTGAAGTCATTTTTCTGCACAAAGTGCACTTTGTGTTTCTAAATAAGTTAACTTTAGTTTCTCACAGAAAAAGTCCCACTGTCACGTCATATGTTTGATCTCTGTTTTGAGTCCCAACCCGATCTCACCAGAAAATGTTACAATTTAATGAGGTGGCAACTTCGTAGCCTACATACAATTTGATTAGTAAGAAAATGTATGATTGGTCGAAACAAGCAAGAAGGTCCACCTGTTATACCTAACCATCAGTGAGGCATAAGCAGCCACCAATTAGTCAAAAATGTCAAATTGATCATATGCGCTCAGGTAGACGAATAAGTTATGTGCATCCAGCAGTGTTACACACATAATAGAGCAGGACGTAAACATATGCAACATCAATCCTCCCTTTCACACTTCTGAAGTGGTTGCATGCAAACAATTCATGCTATTGCGTGCCTCCATTTGAACCACCATCCACCCCTGCCCTTATAAACAAACAAGGCCCAGTCTTGCAGCTGGCCATCACCTTGGCAACTGTGGATTGGGAAGAAGCTGTGTGCTAGTTAGAAAGTGTAGCATTGTAAGAGTCTTGCAGGGACCTAGAATACTTCAGCACTTCACAATGTGGCCCATTCAACCCTGATTTGAATTTTAGGAGCCGAATACAAATCAGATACTCGCGGCTCTTGAGAATCCCATTGTCGTCTGAAGCATTTTCATCAAGGCATACAAATTTTCACAATTGTCTCATTCAAAGCTCACGCTAAAGAAAGATCAGATGTGGATTAATGGGTGAGAATGGGGAAAACATTTCATTAATGATTTAGCATAGAGTACATTATAAACTGATATTTTTACATTGGAAATCAGCTGCTTGAATAGGCTGGGTTTCCAGTAGCAATACTGCACAGTGCATTCATTCAGTAATAAATTAGTTATTAAACCAGTGAAATCTGATAACAGATTGAATCGACAAGATCAGAATATTTTTATTATTTCAGCTGCTTTCACATCCGCATCAGCACTCCTTGTACACAATTAAATATTTTGAAACTGAGTGGATATTCACGGAAACTATCAACTTCAATTCAATTAAAAAAAACAAAAAAAACATTACAAGGTCATAGTTGCAATAATGCTGAACTAAAAGCCATCTTTAAAAAAAAAAAAAAAAAAAAAAATTTAGGAAATATCCAAATACATTTTTGCAGCCTTTTAACCTCAAATCACACTACCTTCAAACACCTTTGTGGTCCGTGGCCGCCTTTACTTTCTGGTGCCCAGTTTAGGCCTTCTGTCAAAATCTTTAAACCATCCAATTCCAATAAGGTCTAAAATATCACATATAACGGTAAACAAATTTCTCTGGAGTGGTGTTTGCTGAAATTAATGAGGCATAACTAATGGCATACAGCCATAATGGCAGCGATGCTGAGACTGGCAGCTAGAGACAGACCAGCCATTGATTCTTGCTTTAGACCTCTTGAAGTACTAATCAGCTTCTTTGGTTGGGCTGCACAGGCTTCGGAAGCCTATTGTGGCTCTGTGTCACTCGAGGTCAGTAGTTATTAGTGGTGATTGAAAACAGTTTCTTTAACAACTTATAAGCAGCCTGAATAAGATGCATGGGGAACTTGGAAGAGGGATTACTGACCGGCCAGAACCGCACAGCCAGGCATTGGGGGGAATGTGACATGGTTTGATAATAAGGGATACAACTTTCTCTCTCCCTCGCTCACTTTTCCATCTCTAATTTGCTTTCCCTCTCTCACGTAGTGAAACTAAACAGAATTCAGAGGGGTGTGAATCGCCCGCACAATGCTAGTGGAATGTTATCCATAGCAACGAATTTAAACATTTTAAGACTACGAGCACTATCATTGACTTGCCGTATATATACATATATACATCGATTCGATTCTATACTTCTCTGCGAAGGCAATGGCAAAATTCACTGTCATTTGTTTAATTTTATGGAAACCCATTAGAGAGAGAACTGCTTTCTGAGGCCCTTGACCTTCTTGAAATATTTTTCATTGTGTTGGAGCATGTCTATTTGCCCATTATTTTCCCCCACTTTGAAATGGCTCAGATTAGGACAGTTTGCATTTTCTAGGAAGCAGTCTGCTTTGATACTGCAAAGCTGATGGTTTCTTATACTTGCATGAAAACACAATGCCTCAACTTGCCCAAACAAGACCACACAAACCTGCACTACTGCGATATACTAGATAAATACCTCCTTTTCTGAACATCACTCACAATGAGAAATGTGAAGTGAGGTTTTGCTCTCAACGAGAGGAGAGTGCCTTTATCCAAAGAATGCATTTCACCACCTGAGATGTAAATATAAAAATTCTCAGTTAGTTATTCTGAGATTTATTCCATTGTCTTTTTCATGCGCTGAAGTAAATATTCACAAAGCACCACACGAGTGTCTACTTTTATTTGGAAACACGTAACAGAGACAGAAGTGTGTGTTTGTGTGTGTGTGTGTGTGTCAGAGTGGGGGTAGGGCGTCACGCACATTCAAATACCATTTCTGAAGTATGTCAGAGTGCTTCACTGGTTCGTAAAAACCTCAGTCTGTATGATGTTTTTAGAAAATGAAGATTTTAAAACCATGCATGTGTAATAAAACTATATGCAGCTTTAATCTCAATTTTAACGTATGTCTTTATATTAAATATAAACAGTCTAAATATTTGTTAATATACTTCTTTAAACTACTCTAGCAGTGTCACTTTTGTTCCCACATAAACTGTAATACTGACGTCAGGCTGCCTATGCCAATTAGTGCTGTCCAGGTTGCTAGGTCACCATGGTCAATTGAAAGACACATCAATAGAACTTGAAAAGGTTTCTCTGCGATCAGACGTTCTGACATATTAACTAGAATAATGACCAGGGAAAATACAGACAAGGTCCTCCGGCTGGATTCAAATTACTCAGTGGTAAGAATTTGTTAAGATCCTGCAATTAGTGGGGAAGAATGGAGCTTCAAGAAATCTATGGCGGGATTGAGAAAAGCAATACTAAAATCTCTTGAATCTCTATGTTATGCTTTCCTGACACTGAATAGATATCGAAAAGTATATTTTTCAGTTTTCACTAAGCTTTTATTAACTATATTATAATAAACAAGATATGCGTACACCCCTCTAAAACTACATAATATCTGAATTAACTGATGCATTAATTCATGAACTGGTTCAGCATATTTCCCCCCATTTTCAGTATATTATAACATTGTGCCTATTGTCCTATGTATTATAATTATCACATTCACTGAATTTTTGGTATCATTTTCATTTCAAATACAGCTTTTTTCATCTCCACAGCTACTTATTTGTTGAAACCTTCTGAAACGTAAACAAAATTCAGTTTTTCTATTAATCCAAATATCAAAACCAAGTGTTCTGTCTGATATTGTGACTGCTACATTGTAGAGAGCTTGAAGACTCAGCATTAGACACTGCCAGAAAAGATGATATTCGATCATTTAAATCCTGCCTGTGCCTCCAACACCATATTATTTGGATGCAATTTACAAATGCATTCCATCTTCCAAATGCTGAGTAAAATAGTATCATACTCAGATCAAGTTTGCACAGGCTTTGAAACACTTTGGCCAAAGTAACTATTACCAGGTCATAGCCATTTCATAATGACAACCAAATATTTTGCTTAATTTTCCCTTCAGTCAGGAGCAATATCCATGTGGAAGGTGTTTATGTACTTAACCCTTAATTATTAGTATTTATCATGCCAGATATAAATAATAAATCATTTACAGATTCTTCCTTAGCCTTAAATTTGTGTGCGTTTTGGAGTCTATAATTAAAAAAAAAAAAAAAAAAAGGCTCTGCAGTTGGGTTGGTGGAGGTTATTATAACTTTGTAAAGTTTTCTCTTCCCTTTTGCGCTATTTGGACAGTAGATTCATTTAAACAGAACATCATAACATCATTCACATTACATTCAGTCTGTGTCGTTTGAGTTGATGTGAATATGAATAATGTCGACTGGCATTGTTTTCCTTTGGGTCGCTTTTGATTAAGCATTGCAAATAATAGCATTAAAATAAAAACGTTAAACGAAAATAGTAAAAAACAGTCTTGTTTTAAATTTCAGGGCTTGTCACTGAATCACTTTACATAACTTTGGAGCACTCATAGCTGTTACAGAAAAATAAATAAATAATAAAAAAAAAAGCTACAATCACCAGTTTTCTATTTTCATTTACTCTTGTGTTATTTGTTCTTTTACGTGACGTGCCTCGATGATTGTTCGATAGTTCTGAGACTTTTTGGATCATTTCATGTATTCCAGGTACGCATAATTCATTAGGCTACTGCTGCATGTAGGTCAGTGTTTTTAAACTCGCATTCTGATTTTTATATTTACAATTAAATAGCCATAGTCTGCTTAACTCGCTTGCAGCGCAAAATTATTTTTTTTACAAGATACATAATTGTAAATCATGTTAAATAATTTCGAACTATATTCGCATTAACTTTCATTCCCAATCTACAATCTATTATCGAAGTCCACGGTATTGAATTTAAAAATGCAAAAAATAAAACAATTAAAAATAGATTAGCAATTTTAGACCTTATTAAAAAATTAAAATAATCTATTTATTGAAAATTTAAACTTATGCTAAACTTATGCCCTTTAATTACTAGGTATATTCAAATAGTATACAACAACATAGATAATGTAGAATTCTAAACATGTAGTCTATGCAGTTTTATTTTCGTGATGTAAACTATACATATGTATTCTTTGGACAAACCACTGAAATGTCAGACACGTTAAATAAAATGAACCAATAGATAACCAAAAAAATATAGTTCCATCTTCTGCGAAGCCTAATATAAATTGATATAACCTAAAGTTATAAATGGGTGGCACATTATTATTATTATTAGCGTTTGTGTAAGGTAGGTTTCAGAAATATTTAAATTAGGAGAGGTAACTGAATTTGTAACAGATTCAAGTAATTAACTATGGACGCCAATTTAGAAGTAAAGGGCAGACATTAATAATTGTTTGTATCTAAATAAAGGTTTCTTCCTCTCAAAATCAGTGAAAAGTTTCCTTCCATGGACTTTCTAATAATAATAAATGTATTTTCAGATATTAATTGAATAAAAACGCTCTTCACAGAAATTACTCTACACACATTAATTCCCCAACAATGGCGCGCGGTTTAATTGATTTATTGTTAACGTTCAATTGGTTTGAAACATATACAGCAGCCACCGTCTTTGTGTCTTTGTTTTAATTTACCAAAAAAGAAAAAACAAACAAAAAAAAGAATAGAATAAATGACCAACGAAAAGACTCAAACATTTATATTACAAGTAAACAGAAACTTAAGTGTTAGCCAAATATACAGTCCCTACTTTTCATTTCTCTAAATGAATACATTAGTTTTTACAATAGTCGCTTCAGTCGCACGTTCAGGCATTTATTGAGATCTGGAAACTTTTCCAGTTCTTGCTAGAAGTTCATACCTGAAATATGAAACATTGCTTCCCGTGTCCTGGCATTGCCATAGATGTGGAGCAGCAATTTTGTTTAACAACAGACAACCTTCTACTAGAACAACAAAAGGAAGTCCCAAACATAGAGCGTGAGGCTAGAAATTGTTATTTTGTCCATAATGAGTAGCAGGGTCATTGTAGAAAACTGTAACCACAAAAACTGTTTTTTAGAAAAAAAAAAAAAAAGTGGTAAATTTCCCGCAAAAACTGGCTCCTTTGATCCGACCACCCGCCACAGGGATGCTCGGCTTGCGAAGCACTGTCTGCTTTTGGCCTCGCTCGCAGTTCTTAATTCAGAGGACGTTAAAGTTTGTGGTAAAACGGAGGAAAGAAAAGGTGTCCGGTCTTACCACGTCCTGCCATAAAGCAGATTTGACGTGACCATGTTATTTGTGTAATCTACAGTAGTGTCTATCTGGCCCATGTTGTTCATCTGCGAGTGGAGTGACGGGGGACTGGGGGACATTTCCTCCAGGTCTTGGGCCTGGACCAGTGCGTTGACCTGCTGGGTTTGGTGTTGGTTCATAGAGTTACTGGAGGTAGGAAGCACAACCCCGGATCCGTTCTGCTGCTGCTGCTGCTGCATCTGCTGTTGGTTTGGCGTCGGTGTGTTGGAGCCGTTTTGACAAGGCTTGCCATCCTTCACTAAGACAGGGACAGCCACTCTCCTCGGCGACTGCTGCTGTTGACACAGGTTGCCCTCCTGTTGAAGCTGCTGCGCTGCTTTGTCCTTGGCCTGCCGTTTCATCTTGTAGCGATGATTCTGAAACCAGATCTTGACCTGCGTCGGGGTTAGATGTATCATACTAGCCAGGTGTTCCCTCTCGGGCGCTGAGAGGTATTTCTGTTGCTTAAATCTCCTTTCCAGCTCGTAGACTTGTGCTTGAGAGAAGAGCACCCGTCGTTTCCTCCTTGGAGCTGCGTGCAGAGGTGGGATGGATTTGGTGGTGTCGGCCATGCCTGTCAGCGTGCCCATTCCTGTCATGTTCATACCTGTGGAAGGTCCCATGAATCTAGAAACTTCAAAATATGCATACAGATGTATGGCCATTCAATTAGTAGCAGTGTTGGGCTAAGTTGTTAATCATTTGTGCAGCAACAGTCTTGAAACGCTCATCTCAGTGCAGCATTTACGCGTGCACAAATGAACGAATATAAATGTTTCAGTTATAATAAACTTCTACACGGTGGAAAAATCAACAGTAGGCTAACAATAGCAGCGACAACGCTATGAAGGCAAATTATGAGCAATAGTGCTGATGCGTAAAACTGAACTAAACTCGTTGGGAACTCAGTAAATAAGTGCATGCATGCAACGAGCAAAGAGTCGAGAGATAAATCAGAATAATGCAAGAGAGAACTTACTTGTTGAGTATCTAGGGTCAGGATTGGCGCCGTACCACCCTGTTGCTGCTGCGCTGTTTCTCATAGTTTCTTGGTAAGAGGGTAGGTCCCCCATGTTGGCAATGCTGCCATTGCAGTAGCCCCCCATTGCACTGTGCGAGAACTGGGAAACGGAGTGTGGCATGTGGTAGGTGGTCGCCACAGTGGCGTTGTGGCCCATAGAGTGCTGCTGCATGCCAGTTTGGGACACCTGAGGTTGCCGGTACGCTCCCAATGGAGATGTGAGGTTTCCAGTGCTCTCCATGCCACTAAACTTCTTGTAAGTCTCCTCAATTGGGCTCAAAATATCTGTCACTGAGAAAGGTGTCGTGTGCTTTGGGCTCAGCGACATGGTTCAGAAAAGCACAGATAGATATTTGGTGGTGGAGCTCAGCTGTGTTGTTGTATCAGCTCTGTTCTCGTGGACGTCGACGTAAGAGAGTGCTTGTAGTATGCCTGAGATCCGATTGATCGCCTTGGAGAAGGAGGCGAGCCCTGGCCACTCTTATCTCAGGTTTATTGTAGCCAGGCGCCAGATTTACGACAAACATGAGGGGCGGAGCGACTCCCTAGACCAGCAAACAATAGTCATTGACATCTCAGCAAGATAATTGAGAAAAAAATGTTGTTAGTTTCACATTACATTTATCATCATGCCGACTGAACATTTTCAATGGTCATATTTCCCCTTTTTTGTCGTAGCTACAATTCACGAGTCTGACATCGTCCTCAAAGCTTATTCATATCGAATTGAGCCGACGTTGTCAGTCTGTCTGAAGTCTACTTTTTCTTCTTCTTCTTTTTTTAGGCGCTGTTAATCTGCGTCAATAGGGAATTCCATACTTTTTCCAACTTTGAGAGCACTCCGAGCGTAATAAGCGCCAGTGCGCACTGTCAGAGTGGCACAATGAAGACCCCCTCCAGTCTATGACCTAATTTATGCGTCTTAAGCAGCGCTAAGGGTCTCTCCCAAATAAGATCATAGTAAAAAAAAATATGTCCACAGAAAATCATTCTAATAAAAAATGAGAAGTACAGCTACATTTTTTAAACAGTTTCTAAAACAAAAAGACTTTGTAATAGCTATATAAACCTGGAACTCTACATTAAGGGAAAACGTATCTTAATCGTATAAGATTATGAAGAACGTAAATTGTAAAAATTAACATTGAAACTTTAAAACGTTCGGTATTTTCTCATCAAAAATCGTTATAATAAATACAATAAAGCTCATTTAACCTGTTTATTTCTTCCGACCTTTTTCAAATACTTTCTGGGTCAATAACCTCACAGATGTGAGCAGGCCTATGGATATTAATAATTACAGTTCACATTTTATGCAGTTTTTAAAAAATAGCGTGGGACACATGTTGCAAAAATAAGGCTCTAAAAATAAGACTCATTTTAAATGCTCAGGGAAACATGGATAAGCCAAGCTTGTACGCTCATGAAGTTTTAAAACTACAAGTTTAGGGACAAGAAACATTTCCATGTCTGCATCCATCAGTCATGTTGAACACACCTCTGTCTAATTCGACCACGTGGGTGGATGCTGGTCTCACACGTTTGGGTATAGCCTACTGTACAAGTAGCCTATGTAAGGTGACATTTCGTTAAGTACCTTCGGTTTTAGTAGCACTACACATTTCTACTCTTTTTGCAAACTTGCAACACAAAACAAACTAACATCCAGCGTTCTCTTCTGACTACTAAACGTTCAGCAAATCACGTTTAAGTGTTTAATTGTCGTTATGTTTAATTTGGGTTCATTCTGAGACCATCCAGTTCGAAGCATCACATATAGTTTGTCTTGTGACTCAGAGCGAGAAACTCGTCTAAGGTTTTGTGCGCCTGATCCATTAGGTAAATGAGGGCCACTCAACCTTGTGGAATATTAAGGCAGAGAGCATGACCGAGGGCCAAGCAACCGCCTCACTCTGATTCTGGAGAAACCACTGGATGGGTGACCGCTTAGCATTTCAAGTATACCAAGTCACTCAAGAAAAACTAAAAATGTTTTGTCTGTAGGCTATACTTCAATGCGGAAGGAACACATGCAAAATCTATCATCAGAGATGGGACTGGGATATACTGGACAACATTTGCTCAGGTACTGAAACAGGTTGCCGTGGGAAATGAATCACATCTCGTTGCATTGAAGGCAGCGTGTTTGCCGTGTTTAGTTTAGATGGATTGTTCTGTATTAATGTCCATGTAAGTTTGGGAACTCGCAGAATTTCTCTTCAAATACGCATGTGCGTATATGTGTGTCTGCGTGTAAATGGGTGTAATGTTACTCCCGGGAAAATAATAAGATTATATATAATATATATAAATAAATCGAAGAAACTAACAGTGGTTAATGAATGAGTTACACTAGTTACTAAAGCTGAAACTGAAAAATGATTAAGAGTGCTTATGTATTGCTTTAGAGGTGGATTTTTCAATCCATATCTATATATTTACTTTAAGATTATTCAGTATATTATAAATTCTTCTGAAGCATGTCTTTTTGCTTTTATAAAATGTATTCCCATTCAACCGAATTAATCGGTGAATGTGCGAAAAACTAGTTCATTAATAAAATACAAATCTTTGATTTGTTTGAACATGCTTTGACTGAAACTGAATTCCGTTCATTCTTAGTTAAACCAATTACGCGTTTCTAAGCATGCTTATGTGTCTGCGTGAGACTTGCAGGTAAATGTAACAGTGAAAAGTGTAAGTCGAGAATTCTTAGGATATATCTGTGCAGTTTGTGTTTGACTTGGCTACGAGTTAGCTGTCACCTATGGCCCTTCTCCTTTAATGCATGACAAGAGCTGTTGGTAATTGGGTTGCCATCAAAATAAAAGGCATGGCCTGTAGTATTCCTTTGAACGCTATTTTAATCTGCAGTTTATTTTAATTCACGTTTGATTTGCAATTCGTTGCCTTTCATAAACAAATATCCTCATTTAAAGCAGAGCATACATATAGCCTAAGTCTTGAAGTGAATGGGCAAACACATGCGTCCACTGGAGTGCTTGATGGATCAAGGGTCAGTGAAGGGAAAGAGAGCCTGGAGTAAGAGCTGAGGTCCTGACCCATTATCTCACAGAACCGACTGTGAAACAAAGTGTCCAGAATAAGTTAATGTCTACCTAACGGTATAGGCACAAGGGCTCGGAGTGGTACTAATATTGTGTATTGGCATCACATTCAATAACGAACCATTTGTAATGCAGTATAAAACATATCAAAATATGTTACGAGTATATTGAAAAAGAAAAAGAAAAAAAAAAATTCCTAACTTCATGAGGAAACTATGGCCTAGCTGTTGCGGCACAAAAAAAATCAAAAAAAAAATCGGGTGTTTCAAATCCTTTGGGTAATAAAACATCCACAGATCCACAAGACATCACATATGAAGTTTCAGTATTTAATTTTCAATTATAACGCTGATGTTGCACATGCCACAGCCTATAGTTTCCTCCGGGGTACATGTACTACAATGAGGAGTCAAGATACATTGAATCATGATACTCCACAACCCGCGTCTATTTCTTTAATTAATTTAGAGGACAATTATGTTAATTAAGGCATATCAAATTTTTATTACCTTTGTTACAGCTTTAACAGCAAGACTAGGGCTCATTGAATATGTCTACATGCTCTGAGGCTCATATATCATAAAATGCAAATGCAAAAATAACTAGACGACACAGCGATATTTTCTTTTCCATCTAAGGAAACTGTGCAGTAGATGCATAGGCTTAAAACACTGTGTTATCCTAGCTTATAATGACTCCCAAAATTAAAAAAATCCATAATAAATTACAGCAAGGATGCGATCTTGCATGTTTTTCATATGTGTCTATAGGTGTAAGTGCAACACAAACACGATTACTGGTGTAACAGGGCCTACCTTTTTCAGATAGAGCTTACACAAACTATTAGCAACATCTCTACCTAAGATGTAACATAGACTATAAAGTAATATTAAGCAGTCTACATGTTGATATTTTCAGTGTCATGGTAGATAAATTGAATACCTACATAAAAACCTCTCATTTTAAAGCTTTCTTACTCATTTGACCACTAACTTGCAAATAAATATTTTTTTTTTATTATTCATTATTTTGTATTTAAATAAAATAACATTTATAGGCGCCAGAGAGATTCTTTAGTTGCCTTTCTGTCTTTCAAAATGTTATTTGAATATTCACAAGTCCTTGATATATAACAAGTACGAATCACGTCCCCAGCCTTCAAAACACATCTCATATCTTTATAATCCGTTGTCTAGGAGCAACATAAAATGAAACGACATTTTCCATCATTTTTATTTTATTTCGAATAAAAATGGTCTTAAAATAGTCAGGAAATATTATTGTTTATCTGCTAAAGTTATGCACATCTAACATCTAAAACAGATGCCATGCGCAGACACAAGCTTCAATTAAAGTAAGGAAATTTGAATATGTACAATATTTCGAAATAAAAGATTGCTATTACCAAATTTTGCAATTCGTTCTTTAATTAGCATACAGTAATCGAAGAATCCTTCTACACATGAAGCAATTGCCACTTCGCTTATGTCGACCATTTTGTACTATAAGCAGGCAGGTGCACGTCCCAGCTTCCCAGTTGTAGTAAAAAGCAGCCTTTAAGTACTGCATACCCACCGTTAAGAAGGTTAAAGGTCCTCCCAAGAGGAGCAAGTATCTGGCAGGCCTCTCCAAAATCTTATTCTTCCGCGCAAGTTTTCATTCAAATGTAATTAATGGAACTCGATGGACGAAATGATGCTAATAGGTTGCAGAACACCGGGCGCCGGAGAGACAATGCTATCTCCAGAACAATATAGAAAAAGGCGTATTTGTGTACATCTTATATATATTTTTAACATTATAAAGCAATCCTATCACACGGAGTTTGCGAAGGTGTTTGAGAATAGAGGATATTTACAATTTATATTGAAGGCCTATCGTATATTCGCTGTTCTTCAAAAAAAAAAAAAAAAAAAAAATAAAATAAAATAAAATAAAGACGGAAACACATTTCCCAATCTCACTGAATATTGCTGCGTAAATAGGTAAGTCGTTTCTATTAAGTTTCAAAATAATGCGAATTCTAAATAAACTTTGAAAGTGATTTAGAATTTTGGTTTTCACGGAATTGTGGAAAATCTACATTTTTCTGTTTGTGTTCAAAATTTTGATTTACTAATCATTTTTCTTTAGTGATTTGTTTGTGTATTGTTGTGGTTTCGGCTCTAAAGATAGAATAAAATGGACATTTGGTCAAACCATTTAACTATGTGGTGCAATGACATTTGAAGGACAGACTGAAAAAAATACTTTAAAATTATATGAAACTGTTTATATGATAACAGAGTGAAAACATTTTTACACAACGTGTGAGCTATAATATATGTAGATGGAATAAAACAGTTAAACTCTGATTTGATCAACAACACGGGGTTCTGACCTAATTAACAGCTACATCTGTTATGTTTTGTGTTTTTAGTGTCAGTAAAGAAAAATAATCACCGTCGAAGAGAAAAAAAAAGTAGCCTACGATAAAATAAGCTTGTTCAAAGGAATAGAATCATTTTTACACCAAAACGGTTACTTGCTCTGCATAGTTTTTCTATCAGTGGCTTAGTTTTAAAAGTGGTAATAAAACAGAGAGGCAGCTTTCATGCTTGCATTATTAATGGAGGAGACCTCTAGCTTTAATCTGAAATGGCTCTCAAGAGACTCAAATATAACGCTAGTTCAGTGACCTCACATCTGCTGCCGTGCGCTCGTATTATGAACACAAATTTTAACGTTTTACCTCAGTTACTGAACTATACACAGACAACTTAATGTATTGTTCACAGAGGTCTGTTATCTGTCAGTCTCAGCACAAACGCTTAAGTGTTCGCTACCTCCATTTCACTTGGCAAGCTAATACAATAAATTCTACAAGCTAATACAATCAAGCTTGGTCAAAAAAAAAGAAAAAAAAAAGAAATAATTTAACAACAAAAATATATCCATTACAGTTACTATTACAGTGTCATTATACGGATGCATACAGCGTTCAAATGTGTTTATATTTGCATAACATTGCCTAAAATCTTAGCATATGACTTTGTGTATTGACAGAGCATATGAAAAGTACTGTATATACACAACGTTTTTATTTTATGAAAGGATTTAATGTTATGTCTGTTGTGGAAATCAAAGAAACTCCATGTAAAAGCAAAGAGTTTATATTTATTTATTTTTTATTCTCTTGTTGGCATGTACAAGTGCCTTTGTGCACTGACCTTGAGATGAGGCACTGCTGTAATCACAAAACAACAATTCTATTTCATCTTTCCGTCCTTTTGTATACACCTCTTTTATGGAGTGGATTTGTAGTGATTTATATTTTGTGTGATGATTATTCCTTGCAAGGGAGTTTGATACATGACTAAATACAAAACTATACAGATTCGATGGAAATATAACATGTAACACTGTAACACATCTAACAATGTTTTGTGAAGCTAACATTCAACATTTATCTTGATAAAAATGCTTTCCTAGTAAAAACGTCTGTGAAAATTTCCACTTCCTCACATTAAAATGATTGCAACTGCATCTGAAGTCTGGAGTTTCCTTCTTTCAGACTATAAAGCTATGAACAAGCTTCCATCTTCTCTACAATTCAAGCATTGAACCTATTCAGTATGTGTCCCACACACACAATGTAGCCGAAGACCTGCTATTTTGTACTACACATATTAGACTCTCTGCAATATTTCCTTTGCATAACATAATCTTTCATCTGCTAGAGCTTAAGGGAATTCAGTGTCATAATGCATTCTGACAATGTGCAGATTGCTCAGAAAGATCACTGGATGCAATTGAAACCAAAGTCATTTACATTAATGAGTTCTCATTACATCCAGCTTATTTGTGCTAAGAGGAAGCACACAGGTTACGCAGTTCCAGTTCTAGCTTTGGTAGAGCAGGTATAAGTTTATTATAATTGTGTAATGGAATCGTGAATAGATATATTATAAATGCTTATATGTCCATAATACAATACAACAATGCAAGTACACTGTACAACTGCAAAAGTATGGGCAAAGTTTAAAGGCTGAGAGAATGTCCTTGTATTATTTGCACACATGAACCTTTTGTGTATACTTTCAATATGTGTCAATATGTTTACAATATAGGGTGCATACTGTCTTGTAAAACTGCATTGCATGTTTAATATTACTAATACAATATATTTGCCACTTTGTTTTCTCTCTCTCGCTCTCTGTAAATAAACCTGTGCATCATCAAAGCTTTTCGGGGAACAGTATGGAGCTGTTTAAACTGAAATGTATTATTATTGTGAATTTGTATGTTAAATTATCTGTGAGAGAACACATCACTGAAAATCATTTATGGATGACATTTTTTTGAAAGCTTAAATAAAGCCATTTTTCTTCTCATCTAAAAAGCAGATGTTCTCTGAGCAGTTACTGTGTTTCTACTCAATGTCCTTATTTGTACAGAGCTCCTGATTGTTTGTTCCTTAAGGTTAGTAATCCATTACTTCGTCTTGTAATGAGCATATATTGTGTATTTTCAGTTTCTAGATCTAAGACTACTATAACACATACAGTATGTGTTTGTTTAACATATTAAAATTACCAGTCATGTGACACTCTTAGTCAAATTATCTTATCCAAAGGCTTTATTTACCTAGTACAGATATTCCCAGAATAAAATATAAAATAAAATATCATTTGAATCATTAATAATGGAAACATTTTAATAAAATGTTTGCTTTAAGTACCCCATGATGTTTTAACCTCTTAAGGCCCTGCGGCCTCATATGAGGACATTATATTTTAGTGAATTTCTCTGAGACTGTACATGCCACAGTTTTAAGTCTGGATGTCCTGTACAGAGCACGTTCAGGGCGTTTCAGAGATACCAAATGATTGGATGTTTCACCATGACCACTCCCTCTCCTTGGTCTTCAAATATGTCTGAAATTAATTTAGTGACACTCTTATGGACATATGATAATATTTTGTAATTATCATGTAAATCTGTCTAATTTTTAAACTGTGTATCATAAATCAACATCTCAGGAAAATGTTATGGGGTTTCAAATCAAAATATGACTTTCTGTTACGAAACAGGACGTTGATTTCATACATGTCCTCATATGAGGACACCGGGACCAAAAGCATGTTTATTATGGGGTTTTGGGAGACATAACAAATGAATAGGGAAATAAATTATGTTTCAGTATTCTATGAAATATTATATATTATTAGGAAAATCTGGTCAATTATTACTCCCATTATTACACTTCTTTTTTCATTACATGTTGCCCCAAAAACACATGAATATGCAAATTAGATTTAGTTTATAGATACATTGTATGTAATGAGAAAACCCGTTTATGGCCATTTTACGCACATTTTGCAGAAAGAAGAAAAGGTATATCGAATCATTCTGTTATAACATAGTTGAGAATCATTTTTATACAAAGTTTGGTAAAAAAAAATCTTAAACTAAAAATGTATAGGTGATTTAAAAAATCAATTGTTTTTGCCTTTGCATGTTCATTCATGTCTTTTTATTTTTTTAATGAAATTGAGTTCCGGTGTCCTCTAACGAGGACATAGCATAGCTCATGAATTAAATGTAATTAATTAATTAATTTTTTTTTTTTTTTACATTATTCTAAATGCTCTAAACAATTTAAAGACATGAAAAAACTAATTTTTTCCTAAAACTTTTTTCTCAGGTCTTAAGAGGTTAAGGAAATATTTCAAAAAATTTAATAACACATTAATATTTACTCTGAAATATGTTAATAGTCATTCTGTTTAGTAAGTTTTTTTTATTGTTATTATTTGAAAATTATTTGTTTTAATTACATTTATATGATTTAATTATTATCTGTTTATCAACTCATAAACCTATTCCAGTTCCCTCGCAAACCCCAGTTTGGGAAAATCTGACCTCACACATGCCACTTCTCAGTCAACATACACTGCAAAATTGGAAAATTCTTTTTTTATTTGAAATTCATAACCTAATTATGGAAAATATGCTGAGTTATATTTTTATGAGGCTGATATTCATTGTAACTTAGCACCAGCTAACAATTTTGCTGAATGAAGTGTTATCAAGTGAAATATACCACAAACAAATGCAGTGTTTTTGTTTCTAACATATGTTCTGCTTTATGTTTGGTGAGGAATATTTAAGGCATATTGTCTACATATTTTCACTGCCAAAGTGCTGCTTAAATGTGTTAATAACAGTCTAGTGCAGCAGAGTTAGCCAGGTCTTTTCTTCAGTCATCACTGATGCATTGCTACTTCAATGTTTTCCAGCATCTGTTTAATTCTCTAAATAAGCTATGTGTTTCCATATGTGTAGTAGTACACAGGTGGGATTCAAGTGAATTGGAGTGCAGAAGAGTTAAGCGATTTTGTCATCTTTTTTTCAGGACACTACAAATATCTAACTTTTTTGTGCTTTATGAGAGACTTAGTTATGCATCCTCTAATGAATGTCATGTTCCATCCTCTCACCTAAAAAATGGTTGTTTGACAATGTTGGTATTGAGTACAGCTGTATCAATCAGGTAAAAGAAAATCTTCCTATTTCACATGGTGCTCTTCCTGACACACTTCACAAAACCTTTGATCATATCAATCTTGTCTATAGCCCCCATCTCTTGTATTACATTCAAGGACACACACTGGCTTCACATGAAGCAACACACATGGCAGTGCTGTATGTAATTTGTATGACATTCCTGCTTCCTCTTGTCATGCAGAGGGATGTCCTGCACCCAACGGTTCAGGTAGGGGTTAAATTACTGGTATCTGTCCAGTTGGTTGAGCTCAGGTTCTCCACTTCACTCAATTTTCCTCTCTGTCTCCATTGCCATCAATAATGTCAAAGAGATTTTCTGCCTAAGAGTAACCATGGCCTCAAGGTTGGGGGGCAGCACCTCACCATTACTTCTGTTTGACTGACTACTGTATTCACTCTCATTAGCTGAACTAAAAAAAGAGATGCCCTAATGAAAATTTTAAGATGCTTCCCTTTATAAATTATGTTAGACACGCCCTAACTCACTATTTGTAATGAAGGTCTCAAAGAACACAAGAGTACCTAAATATTTTATTAAATAGTTTATTTAAAGCTCAAGTATGTTAAACTTTTTTGGTTACAAAATAATTGATCAATAACTGATCTGAAAAAATATATATAAATAATTGATTAATATAATAAATAAATACTTACTGTGTTCAAAAGGATCGTTTTGCCTTACTCCAATTCACAACTGCAAGCAGGTTGGATTTCGTGAGAAATGTCATAAACAGGTCATTTGTCATTTAGAGGACAACAACTCCGAGACATCAAAGGATTTAAAACTGACCGGTGATGGCCTTCTCATGTTCGTCAGGTAAGAAATCTAGCAATCACTGTGTAGTTGTGGTGAATTGAGGGTGAACTTTAGTAACACTATTTATTTTGAAACAATTGTTTTTAATAATTCAAATGAGCCGTGAAAGACAATTACTTTCTCAAAAGCAGGGTTCCCAACTCACACGCATTTGCTGTGAGATATATTTTTTCAGGCTCTGTCTAATGCTCATTGTGCGGTTCTAGACCACAGTAACTGGGGGGCCAGGCAGGGGCCACTTGTGCTTTTAGGGGGCACATTTTAACATTTATCTTAACGTACTGTCAGTATTATTTGAAGTCATTTTTTCATGGCCATGTATCACTCTGCAATCTCTATAGAAACATAGGTGGAGGGTGAGCCATCTCCAGGGTAAAAGTAGCTGAATGTTAATATAATCTATTAACTATGCACATCATAAACACTCTTTTTAGGCAAGTACCAGATATGGGTGTCATATCATAAAATATTTTTAATATGAATGAATTTGTATTTAATGTGATCACAGTTTAATAAAAACTTTGTAAGTTATTATTTATAACGCTTTCATTTCCACGGTTATTCAAACATAATGATTTGTATACAGAAAACAAGCAACAATCAAATTATCAAAGAACATTATCACTGACTCCAGCCAGTTTATGCACTCTCAAAAAAATTCCCGTTATAAACACTTAAGTTATCTACATTGTATGATGAATGAATCTCTTACTTCGTACATACATCTGCATTTTATTGTTACGATGAGAGAATTCGTCAGAGTGCGGAATTCAGTCTGCGAGTGCACGCACTAAACAAAACTCTGGCGTTTCAGCAATGACCAGTCTGAACAACTTTTGTCTATTGCATTCATAAGTTCAAGAGAATTGTGTGTGATTGGTTATAATGCTCAGTGCGTAAAAAGAAATGAGGCAATATGAGCTGATCTAAATTTAATGCAGCAGTGGACATTTGTTTGTTGATCCAGGGACACCGCCCCGGCTTTGTCTTTAAAAAGATATAATTATAATTAAATCTTTCCTAAGAATAAAAATGTACCTCAGCTAATGCTGTAAATAGGTAGTCTTATTACTTGCACATTACTGTAACATTAAAGGTAAAATCAACAGAACCCAAATCTTTAAATTCAATTGCTATTTATTTTTTAGATGTAATCAACATTTTTAAACAAAACTTGTATGCAAACATATATGCTAAATTGCACATAGGTTTTGCTTACACACACAAACAATGTTGTGTTAAAAAGATCCATGTTTGGGTTATTTGGTAACCCAGCGCTGAGTAGCCTAAATTTAGGACAGAAGAAGTAATAATTTGACAGGAATACAATGTAATGCACAGAATGACCATTGACAAATGTATCCATTTTTAACTGGTTTGACACAGATAACCCAACACTGGGTTAAACTGAACCAGTGGCCAGTGAGGGGGTTCATCATTTGTGTTGACAGTAAAAATGACCAAGCAGATGAGTTACAAAAAAAATACCCAGCACCTAGATAAAAATGTATAGTTCAGTCATGAAACTCTAGATGGCGCAGCAGGCTGACGGGTTGTTAACATAACTGATGATATTCAGAGAGTTAAACGACTTGGCACAAGCTGATTGGTTCATTTTGCATATGCAGCCAATGAGCTTACTGCCTTGCATATATATGGCTGGCTAGCATTCACTTGAGATTTTTGCAGCGCACTTTCAGACTTTCTCTGAAACCCTCCACCTTCCCCAGCTCCACCTGTGTAGATCTGCTACATGTTATTTTATATGCTATTTGTGCAGTAGCAGTATGTCTTAAATACTCACAGCACTGTATCGCCGTATGCATTGGCAGTAGCAAGTTCCTGTACTTGCTTGCAGCAGCAGCAGCAGCAATAATCTACAACCACAGCAATAACTAACAGCAGCAGTAATTCAGCAACTGCAGCAGCAGTGTAGCAGATCTATTCTGCCAAGACCAAATACATTAACATTATCATATCCATCTGTTACAGAGCGAACGAGACGAGAGGCATGCGGATCCATCTGCAAAACTTTTATTAAAAGACGTGGTTATAAAACAGGCAAGGGTCAGGCAATGGCATACAGGTATATTGAGGGCAAGACAAAAGAGTAGTCCAGTAAACAGGTGTGGGTCAAATGACGGTGAACGTAATCCAGAGGGCGAGGCAATCGGGTAATCCACAAACAGTTAATAATCCAGGAGCTAACAGAGTCCAAATGACAAGACGAGAGAGAAATCCAAGACAGGCAGACAATCATGAAACAGGCAATCAGACAAAAACAAGACGTGACTAGTCTTGACTATAACTAGGAACTAGAAACTAGGACAGGGAACTGGCTCCGTAATGTAGCTATCGCTAAGAAGGGATAAACGCTAACAATACTCGGCCCTGAATGGTGGTTAGAGCCTTGTATTTAAAGTGTGTGTGATTGGCTGCAGGTGAGTGCATACTCAGTGCAATGGAACATGGGGAATGTAGTCCAGGGTGACATGTAACAGTCTGTGTGGTGTGAGAGTCAATATAATGCAAAGGCGACCTCTGGTGGCAAGCAGACGGAAGACCACGGACAGGATTCATGACACCATCACCATGTTAAAATCTTCCGAGAGTTGTCATGATTGAAATTTTATAAATAACCCCATGCCATCTCCAGCCTAAACAGCTAACACAGGAATTATTACCTGTGTTCTGTAATTCATGCCTGTAATTCATTCTCCATCTCTAATTATTGCCTCTCTCAAGTACTATGTAAATACATATGCATATTTTCTATACAGCTGTATATAATAATGCACAAATCTGTACATAAATCTTCTGTTCCAGATTCATAAACATTATTATTTATTGTTAAGTCTTATTTAAATATTTCTGTTCTCATGGTTTCTGTATGTATATATGTACTGTATGTATGTATGTATGCATGTATGTACAAAGAGTCTTAAAAACCACAACAAATTCCTTGTGTGTTTGTGCACACTTGGCGAATAACGCTGATTCTGATTCTGAACTGTTAAATTTCAGTGGAAAGTAGCTGTAGCCTGTATGAAAAGTTGCTTAATGACCCTAGATTATGCCGTTTTTCTCCTACTTTCTGTGCTTACATACTGCATTTTAATACTGCTGAATTCCCCAAAAAGGTGTCATCATTTACTTATGTTTCTGTTTGGAATATGAAATAATGACGGAATTGTGGCCCATTAAATGAATAGTTCACCCAAAAGTTGAAATTTGCTGAAAATTTATGTACTCATGCCAGTAGATTTGAGATGGTGATTTGCTTCTTTATCAGTACATACTTGGAGAAATGTAGCATTTGGTCACTTGCTCACCAATGGATCATTTACAGTGTACAAGTGCCATCAGAATGAGAGTCCAAACAGCTGATAAAAAAACATCCCAATAATCACATTGTTTCTGGCTAAAATACTAGCTTTCTATCAAGAATATTGCTTTCACCAATGAGAAAGTCTTCTCTCTCTGAATTAAGAGAGAAATATGCACTGATCAGAACCATTTAAAAATTAAAGCAGTCCAAAACAGTTATAAACAAATAGGTTGGATTTTGTTGTGAGAGGACAACAGGGGATGGACTTTTTAACTAGAGGAAGTGTGGTTATGGATTATGGACTCGTATTAAAGTTTAAAGGTAATGTACTAATGATGGATTTGTTTCTTACAAACACCCAGCTTTTCACTTCACAAGATGTTAAGTGATGGACTGGAGTCATATAGATTTCTTGTGGATTATTGTGATGTTTTTATCAACTGTTTAAACTCTCATTCTGATAGTACTCTCCAGTTAGGGACAAGACACTTTTTGGTGCCCCCAAAAGGTACCAATTTTACAGCGTTCAAAACAGCAGGCAGATTCACTGCTAAAAATCACTGCTGGTTACCAGAACAATCCTGTCTGTCATTTCTAGTAGTTGGTGCCTTTTGTGTCCCCAATAAAGATCATGATCTCACAAAATTTTAAGTTGCCTTAGTCATAATTAACACTATTTGAACTTTAAGCATATTGAAGTTGATGAAAAAATTATTACCAACAAACAGGCTTGTGTTTCATATTCTCACAACAAACAGCTTGTTGCTATAAGCATTTTTCTACTTTGCAGCTATGGTGTGCCAACTTTTTTCAGTCAAGTTATTCCCCACTATGTTGACTAAGGTCCCTTCAGATGAAAGCAGCCTAAATGAAACAACAATTAAATAGTAAAGCTGATATCACTTCCTAAAAAGGCAAAATAACTGGCTAATGTAAGTGAATCCTTGGCTACTTCAAATTACTGTTTTTATTAATGGTCCATTTTTTTATGACTTTTGCCTCAATAAACTCCTAATTTGCTGCTTATTAATAATTAGTAAGGTAGTTATTAAGTTTAGGTATTGAGTAGGATTAGGGAGGTAGAATATGGTAATAATAGTCATGCTAATAAGAAACTAGTTAATAGTCAGAACTGGACCCTATCCTAAAGCGTTACCTTATTAATTGTATCTTTTCAATTGGATATGTCAGCCTCAATATATTTACATTTACATTTACATTTATATTTAGTCATTTAGTAATTGATGCTTTTATCCAAAGCGACTTACAAATGAGGACATTAAAGGCAATCAAAACCAACAAAAGAGCAACATCATGCAAGTGCTATTACAAGTCTTGCTTAGCCTAACGCAGTACACGTAGAAAGGTTTTTTGTTTGTTTGTTTGTTTGTTTGTTTGTTAGATAGAATAGAAAAAAGAAAGCTAGTGTTAGTTTTACAAGAAAAGCTAGCAGTTGGAGAATAAATATTCAATTGATAGAGGGTCAAATGTGTTTTTTTGTTTTGTTTTGTTTTTTTAAATAAAAAGAAGACAGATAGATAAAATAAAATTAGAATAGAGAGTGCTAGAGTTAGAGGGTCAAAGAAAAATGGAAGAGATGTGTTTTTAGCCGTTTCTTGAAGATGGGTAAGGATTCAGCTGCTCGGATTGAGTTGGGCAGGTCATTCCACCAGATGGGAACAGTTAATGAAAAAGTCCATGAAAGTGATTTTGTGCCTCTTTGGGATGGCACAATAATGCGTTGTTCACTTGCATATCTATATATCCACTCTGTTATGGGAAATATGAAAAAAAGTAAATAGAAAATCATTTTAAAAATTGTTTAAAAAATGTTAAAAACCATGTATTTCTTCACTGGATGACTTTAGGTAAAAATGTCCACTCTGTTAGTGTCTACTCTGTCTATAATTCCTTGAAAAGAAGAACATAATTTAGTTCCTCCTTTGTAAGTCGCTTAGGATAAAAACATCTGCTAAATGCATTAATATAAATGTATAAACAGGACAGAGTTGTCACGGTTATGTTCAGTTTAGTTCAGTTTTATTAATGGTCATGTCTGTTATGAGTTCTCATTAGTTGCCATGGTTTCTGATTAGTTAATCATTGTCCAGCTGTTCCTGTGTAGTTCCCTCATTTACCATGTGTGTGTATTTATACTCCTTATTCTGTGCTCTCCATTGTCGGTGATTATCTTATGTTATGTGTTGTGCCACCTCAGTCTATTTGGAAGTATGCATCTTCGTTTGTTGTCCTCATTCCTCGAAAACCTGAGACAGAATCACCGACCGCATAAAAACAAACAGAAAAAAACGGACTCACCAGCGTTACGTCTCCCCCTCAGACCAGAAAGCTGAAGGTGGCTGGGGTATTTGGTCTGGATGCTCCAGAACGATGGCCTCTCCCTCACAGTCAGCGAGCAACAGACACCAACAGAGCTCGTCCAGGAACCAGAGCCGGATACCACCAAAGCCCTGGAGGCTAAGCACACTGATCAGTCCACCCTAGAGCCAGGAGCGGACATGAACCTCATAGATCTGTGGTCCGCGGATCCAGTTCCCACCCAAGTACCCACCCTCAAACCTTTGTCTTCTTCACCAGTCCCGTCCGGGGGTCCCGTCCAGCCCAACGGAGCTCTGACAGCATCTTCCTGCGTTGGGCAAGGTCATCTTTCCAGCTCTCAGAGTGGATGACTACATCATCTAAGCAGGTCATAGCGTAGGCATGATGGGACCAGAGATGCAGGTCCATCATCCTCTGGAAGGTAGGGTCCAATGCAGGGCAAAGAGAAGAACTTGGTAATGCCAGTGGAGGGTGCTGAAGGCTGTCTTTTCTCTGGGTGCTGGGGTGAGGGGACGGTATCTACCAGTATCCTTTTGTGAGGTCCAGGTGGCATTGTGTATCTGCCAAACAGGACATGTTCAACTTCTGGAAGTTGTTGCAGAATCTGAAGCCACTGGGCATTGGGTCTATGATGATTTGGTTGAAACAAGGGCTAGTGGATTCTTAAAATTCTTAAAATTGTGCATGAATATTTGAATATTCAATCTGCAATAATTATTTGAATAATATTGAATTTCAGTAAAATATTACACTTTGCTAGCTGTAAATGCAGAGAAACCCAGATAAATGCAGTGAAACCCAGATACCTACTTTGAGCAACATGTCATGTGCAAACTTTGTCAAGTGAAATGGAATTATCAACACAATGAGCAATCGCCTAAACACTGCAAATTCATTATTGACAGGTCGAATGAAGAAAGACATCTGCCCATCACTGCATTCACTACTGCAGGTAGGTTCAGATGTACCCCTGAGCCATCCAAGAAGACCACTCGTTTTCTCTGCAGCCCCTTTTATTGTTAGCAGACTCAAGCCAATGTGTCCACTAAAGCATTTTTTCTTGAGGCTATAGCATATTTTTTCAGTTGTTTTCAGGAGCGCCGCGTATATAAAATGCTAGCAGCATGATGAGACATTGTGCATCTATTTCATGCTGAGAACTCCAGCGGACAAATTTGAGTAAAACTCAGTACTCATCACTGTCACTTTTTAGTCATCTAACCAATCACAGTGGAGGAGGGGTGGGACTAATACCACACCAACCAACCGTCATACCCTCCTTGTACTATGACTGAACAACAATGGAGAAGATAATATTGCTTGTCTCTGAGTATTTATGTTTTTACCAGACGGAATTCCCAGACTACCACAATATTGTTATGAAAAATAATGCTTGGAGAAACGTTTCATTCGTGATGCATTTGCCGTATTATTTCAGTGGATATTCGTTATCATAGCAACCAAAGCATCTCAACTGAAAGAGAGCCTGGCGCTTTCAGAGGGCTAAAAATGCTTTGGTAGACACTTTCACCCAATCATATTGATGTATGTTTTTTTTAATGTTACAAATAAGTTTAACCTCTTCTCAAAAAGAAAGTAAATATCCATAACAATTAACAGAGATCCCTTTTAAATGATCCCTGGACTCCCCGACCTCACTCCCAAGACTGTAAAAAAGAACACAAACAAGGACCAACATAAACTTCACAAGAGGGCAAGGCCAAAACAAATAACAAAATAAAGCTAACTAATTTTACAAAAACTAAACTAGAAATCAGATTACGAAAGAAATGCAAAACACTTCCATCCCTACTAACATAATCAGAAGAAATCGAATAATACAAAAATGCACCCACCTCCCTACCATGCTCTGATTCAACAATGGTCAGCAGGAGATAGGAGCCAAACTACGGGGGCAGTCGTGGCCTAATGGATAGAGAGTCGGACTTGTAACCCGCAGGTCACGGGTTCGAGTCTCAGGTCCGGCAGGGATTGTAGGTGGGGGGAGTGAATGTCCAGCGCTCTCTCCACCCTCAATACCACGACTGAGGTGAGACCCTTGAGCAAGGCACCGAACCCCCAACTGCTCCCCGGGTGCCGCAGCATAAATGGCTGCCCGCTGCTTTGGGTGTTCACAGTGTGTTTTTTGTGTGTGTGTGTGTTCACTTCTCACTGCTGTATGTGTGCACTTGGATGGGTTAAATGCAGAGCACAAATTCCGAGTATGTGTCACCATACTTGGCCACGTCACGTCCTTTCCTTTAAAAAATTTAAAAAACTTAAATCACAAGTTGAAAATAGTTCACTCAACAAATGACAACAATTGTCTAATGTACCAGTCCTTTGACATTCACTCATTATACAACAAACAATATACAACTAAGGGAGTGATGAGAGTGGGGTGGCGAACTATAGCCATAGTTCTGGAGGCAAAAATATCTCTGTACTCACTCCCGTCACCAATTAGCTTGATGCTCACAAACAGCTCCACCTGTGAGTACAGCTCAAGAGTAGAGGCAAGAAAAAAAGAGAGAGAAACACACCAAAGGGAAACTACACAATATACATTTTCCCAACAATAAAAAATATATAACATTTGTTCGTAACACCAAAAAATACTGCAAACAAGAAATTTGCATCTACCACATTGTTTAACATTACTTTACACTTCATCACCATAGACTCTAGACAGCGTATCTGCAACAACATTCTGAGAGCCTTTTTTATGTTGGATATCCAAATAAAACTCTTGAAATAATTAACAGCCAGCGAATCAAACACTGATTCGAGCTACACATCTGAGCCAAGAAATCAAGTGAGTTGTGGTCAGTATATACAACATTTGGGAATGAACTTCCACCTGTATACATTTCGAAATGTTGCAATGCTAATAACAAAGCAAGAGTACCTTTTTTATAGTGCTATATCTGCGTTGACATAACGTGAACTCCTTAGAGAAATAGAAAACTGTGTGATTAACCCCCAACTCGCTTTCTTGAAGCAAAACGGCACCAGCTCTGGTAGCAGAAGCATCCACTTCTAATTTAAAAGGACATGTGAAATCTGGCGCTGACAAAATGGGCGTTACACAACAAATCCTTTGCTGCTCAAAAGCTTGCTCACAAGCAGGAATCCACACAAAAACTAGAGCTGTACTGAGAACATCAGTTAACTGTGATACAACACTGGCAGTTATGACAGAATCCTCTGTAGTATCCCACCACATCCAAAAATCTATGCAGATGAAATTTTTGCATCAGTTGGGCATACTTGTCCCTGACCTACCCTTTTCCCCAGGTACATCACTGTAGCCTTGGCAAACTCACATTTGGCTAAGTTTAAATTCAGAGAAGCATCAAACAAGATGTGAAAACACAGCAGGTAAAGAACTCACATGCTCTTCCCCAGCTAGATGAATATATATTAGAATATCTTCTAGGTAGTCCTCACATTTCTCAACTCCATTTAGTACGATACACATTAACCTCTGGAACATTGACAGAGTTTTGCACGTGCCTTAACAAGGTACTGCATGAAATCATCAGGGGTCACAAAACTGAAACCTCAGAGTTACTACATTGTCAGTGCAGAAACAAACCAATGAATCAGCCTTGGAAACTAAGGGGACTTTCATACTAGCACTTTTGTTGCGCACCCTGGTTCATTTGACAGTAAAGTTTTGAATAATTTGATAATTTGCATAATTTGAAAGCTGTTTTCTGAACTCGAGTGTGCACCTGCAAACCATACCCAAGTGGTATGGGGTACGGTTCATGCTAACTCCAGTATGGTTTGCTTCTGATGTAAATGCAATTATACTAAATCACAGAAGTGAGATACAATTAATTGAATTGGTCAAACTGTATATTTATGTGTTTACTCACTCGTTTTCCTGATAAACGTGACTGGCGCACTGGAACAGAGAGAATTTATATGTAATTTCATAGAAATTGATCCCCACATTCTTTTGAACATTTGCATTACATTTGTGACAAATAGCTTTGGAAATTAACAAAAAATTTCAACACCTGAAGTACAAAAATGAAGTGAGCAAGCATCCATTCATTTTGTCATTTTTTAGCATAATCGTTACCAAAAGTACCGGAACCAGAAAAAAAAAAAAAAAAAAAAAAAAAAAGGGGGCAAAATCAGTGGGCGAAGTGTGAATGCACCCTAATAAATAAGGCATGTTTTAACTCATGTTTTCTTGGATTAAGAAATGACGACGCAACAACTGGACATGACTTAACAGCAGAAATTGCAGGAGGGGTAGGCTCATCCTTCACCTAAGTCTTTAACATGTTAACGAACCATCCAAGATGTCTTCCAATGAGCAGGTGTACAAATCAAATAATTTGTGTCACTCATTTTTTTTTTTTGCCATCATGTAAGGGCCTGAGAGTTTTGGCTGTAAGGCAGACCCTGGCAGGGGCATCAACACCAATACAGAATCACCCAGCTGAAATGAACGAGAGACACTTCTATGGTCATAATATTCTTTCATGTCAGCCTGCGTCACAACTAAATTCACAACTAAGTTTATGTTTTTGAGAAAACAACATTTATGCATGGTTAGTGAAAAACTAAAATTTTTAAGTCACTGAAATAAGGCCATAAAACACATACAGAACATTTGTTCACAAGCCTGGATGTTGTAGACTAAAGTTTTTACTACAAAATGATGTGAAAATCATGCTGTTCACTCATTCACAGAAAACAATATATTGGTTTAACTTTTGTAAGACATGATTTGTGTTAGAAAGGCCGTATGTGAGGGAATGACAATGGCAATAAATATTTAGTGATTCACACCTGAGAGACAAAGGGCCGTCCCCTAATGAGCCATCAGTGTGACTGTGACTGTCAGGTAAGAAAGAACGTGAGGAGATTGTTATAATGGGGTTTTTTATTATTTGTATTTTATTTACAACGCAATATAATCAAAATATTCACAGTGAAGGCCAAAGACACATTATTTAACATACTGATCTTAACACAGAGACTTGAACAGTAACACACCTTTGTGCCGACATTCTTAGACTCTAACATTCATATAGTGTTACGAAGTTAAACACATATTACTTTTATATCTTGTGGTTTTATATTTTATAGAACATTAAAAAAACATCCTGGTTTTGTGAGACATTTAGATGCAAAAAAATGACACATACTTCAAAATGTTTCACTTGATTTCATACATGTTATCAGGAATTATAGTTTGGGAAAGTCTAACTAATAAAATGTGTACAAGTTACGTCACAATAACACAATTGCAACTAACGCATGTAATCTTACTCTTCAGAATGATATCCTCTGCTGGATCAAGCCGTGCTTCAAATCATGTTCTTCTTCTGAGGTAAATTCTGGCTTATTCCTCTTAGTGCGTCTTCTACCAAGAAAGAAATGTAGCTTAAATGAGTCCGGTCTCATGAAAATGTGTATAAATAGTATGCTAAAAAAATGAAAAGTTGTGGTATTGATACGCAAAAATGGACTTTGGCGTTCAAATGATACGCACGTGTTTGATGTGCATATAATATGCAGTTTTAAATTCTAGTAAAAGCGAATGAATTGCAATGCTTGGTTAAACCGCTATAGAGCTGATATCGCTAAAGACTTAGAACCGGTGAATGCGGTTTACAGGTTTCATAGAAAGAGAATGATGTGTGCCAAATGAGTCGCTGTAGAAACCGAATATTTTAATGGTTGCAGACGAAATAGCTCAAATCGAGAGCCAATGCAAATGCAATGACATGTGAAATAAAACTTCATCATGTATTAAAGAAGAGTGGCTTGATTAAGTGGTGGAAACAGCAGATGATGGACACAGAATGGTAACAAAACTCAGAGACATCACACACAAGTGTATTGTGCAAACTGTACTTCATTGGGATGTTTAGATAACTATAGAATAATTCACGTTTTTTATATTTAACTTACAGATCTCAGTTTAAATGCTTCAGTTTGTTTTCTATTCTATTCTATTCTATTCTATTCTATTCTATCAGTTTAAATGCTTCAGTTTGTTTTGATATTATATTTTATTATGTTAGGCCTATATTATAAACCTAATAAATAATTGACCTTGTTTTTAACAGAGTCTCTTATGCTCATCAAGGATGTATTTATTTGATCAAAAATACAGAAAAAAACAGTAATATTGTGAAACATTATTGCAATTTCTAATATCGGTTTCCTATTTTAATATACTTTAAAATGTAATTTATTCCTGTGAAGCAAAGCTGAATTTTCAACATCATTAGTCTTCAGTGTCACATGATCCTTCAGAAATCATTCTAATACACTGATTTATCATCAGTGTTGAAACTGTTTTTCTGCTTAATATTTTTTTTGGAACCTGTGATACTTTTTTCTTTGATTAATAAAAAGTTAAAAGGAGCATTTAAAAAAAAAAATGGAAATCTTTTCTAACAACCCTAGTGAAAAAATAGTATACTTAAGTACAATTTATTTGTATGCACTTAAGTATAACTAAATATATTTGTGGCACACTATAAATTGGTATACTTAAAGTCTGCTAAATTGGAACAACTAATTTTATACTAAATGCATTTTAGTTGTGCAAAAGCAGTGCTGAAGTTCAACTAAAGTTGTATTAAATATAATTGTTTGTGCTAAAGTGGAATTATTCCAAGTATACTTAAGTACACTTTAAATGTCCACTCTTGTATTTAATTTTTGAAATGCAGAATTCATTCAGCATAAACTTCAAATGTATTTTGGTGACATTACAATTGCAATTCAATTGCACTGTAAGAGTGTTGAACATACATTAATATTATACTAATAACAAACTGAGGTCATACTATCCCTTACTTTTAGAGACTTTAAAATGCATTGCAATGGCATTCCAGGTAAACTTGAAGTGTGTTAATGGCACAATTATTGTGTGCTTCTACTGCAATAAATTAACCTTTATAAATAACAGCACAGCTTAAGAAATTGTCTTTTACTAACACCCCCAGCTAGGGTTGCCAACCGTCCCGTATTAGCCGGGACGTCCCGTATATTGGGCTTAATTTATGTGTCCCGTACGTGACATCCCTTGTCCCATTTCTGCTAACCACTGACTGATACAACAGCAGGAGTGCTGATCACTTGAAAATGATCACTGATACCTGTCATCATCCAGTCACAGCCACGCTCACGCAGTAAAGTAAATCAGAAATCGTGAACACAACTGTTTGAAGAAGGCTGCACAATCCTCTGGTGGTCGCTCCCACCTCACAGCAAGCGGCCCTCGCGCTAACGCCAATTCTGTCCGTGTTTTGACTTCAGTAAATCAGTTTTGGTTAATACAAACAGCGTGATTATTTTTCATGAGTTCAACATCCAGCCGCGCAAGAGATGTGATCAGTAACGGAAGTCGTCTTTCAATGTTGTTAAATTGACAGAAACATTTTACACATTTCTTGAAACACAAAATGACCAATAAAATAGTGTCAAGCACCAAAAGCAGCCCATATTAAATCTATGAGCAGTCTTTCATTGAAAAATATGCATTTTCATATACAGTGCCCTCCAAAAGTATTGGAACAATAAAGACAAAATTGCTCTGTTGGCTGTGGAGTCAAGACATTTACAAATATGATTAAAAGATGAATATGAGACAAAACTACAGAATGCCACATTTTATTATTGGGTGGTTCAACACATAGATGTTTTACCAGCTAAGAAGTTCAGCACTTTTAGAGTTTCATCCCTCTATCTGATGTGAGCATAAGTATTGAACAGTTGCCTCACAGGTCTTTCTGGGTGATCAGCTGTGTCCTGTGCATTAATTCTTCAGATATTAAAAGCAGGGAATGTGTCATATCAGTTACATCCATTATTTCTGTATTCTGAATCTTGCATTCAATGATGACACACACAAACTAGGATGAAGATGAGGGAGCTGACTCTGTGAGAAAAGCAAGCAATTTGGATGCTAAAAGAAAAGAGGAATTATAGATTAGAGCTATAGCAAAAACAAAGGGCATGGAGAAATCAAGAGTTTGGAAAACACCAGCGACACCAGCAACCAACAACGACCTGATTGGCTGAGAAAACAACAGTAGTTGATGACAGACAAATCATAAAATCTTTGAAAATGAATGCTAAAAGACGTGTCTGTAAAATCACCAACAACTTCCAGAAAGCTAGGGTGATGCTCTGACAATCTACTGTCCTCAGGAGACTTTGACACAGAATTACAGATGCTAGCAAGATGCAAACATCGATCAGTGACCAAAATAGAAAGGCAAGATTAGAATTTGCAAAAAAAGCACAAAGGTGAGCCAGAAGAGTTTTGGAACTGTGTTTACGAACCGATGAGACAAAGATGAACCTTTATCTAAGTGATGGGAAAGCAAAAATGTGGAGAAAAAAAAAAGGGAACTGCAAATGATTCTAACCATACAGCCTAATCTGTAAAGCATGGTGGAGGTGGTGTCATGGCATGGGCATGCATGGCTGTATCTGGAAAAGGCCCTCTCAACTTTACTGATGACTTAATGTATGATGACAGTAGCAGAATGAATTTGGAAGGGTACAAAACCATCTTGCCTGCCAATATTCATGAAAATGCCACCAGATTCATTAGGAAGTGCTTCATATTGCATCAGGACAATGACCCAAAACACCCGGCCAGTTCAGTCAAGGAATTTATAAGGGCAAAGAAATTGAAAGTCTTAGATTGCCCAAGTCAATCTCCAGATTTGAATCCAATTGAACATGAATTTCACCAGCTGAAGAGGAGAGTAAAGGCACAAACTCCCCAAAACAAGCAACAATTGGATATGGCTGCATTAAAGGCTGGGAAAAGTATTTCAAAGGATGAGATCAAGAGTCTGGTGATGTCTATGGGTCATAGACTCACTGCTGTGATTGTGGGCAAGGGATCTGCAACTAAATAATAGCTTTTAATCTTTTATATCTGCCTTATATTCAACTGTCCCAATACTTATGCTCACATCAATGAGTGGGATGAACTCTCTAAAAGTGCTGTTCTTTTTATTTGGTAAAACATGTATGTGTTGAAACAGCTAATAATAAAATGTGACATTCTGTAGTTTTGTCTCATATTCATCTTTTAATCATATTTGCAAATTTCTTGACTCCACAGCCAACAGAGCAATTTTGTCTTTACTGTTCCAATACTTATGGAGGGCACTGTGTATATATATATATACACACAGTATATAGTCATTTAGCCGCTTTTATCCAAAGCGACTTACAAATGAGGACAATAGAAGCAATCAAAACCAACAAAAGAGCAACAACATGCAAGTGGTATGACAAGTCTCGGTAATGCAATAGCCTACACGTAGCAAGGTGTTTTTTTATAATCGAGTAGACAGAATATAGATTTTTTTTTTTTTTTTAAAGAAACAGATAGAATAGAAAAAAGAAAGCTAGTGTTAGTTTTTCAAGAAAAAACTTGTGTTAGAGTTACAGTTGCATCTCAGAAAATTAGAATATGGTGAAAAAGTTCATTTTTTATTGTAACTTATTTCAAAAAGTGAAACTTTCATATATTCTAGATTCATTACATGTAAAGTAAAACATTTCAAAAGTTTTTTTGTTTTAATTTTGATGATTAGAGCTTACAGCTAATGAAAGTCAAAAATCAGTGTCTCAAAATATTAGAATATTTCCTAAGATCAATCAAAAAAGGATTTGCAAAACAGAAAAGTTCAAGTTCTTTAAAGTATGTTCATTTATGCACTCAATACTTGGTCGAGGCTCCTTTAGTACAAATGACAGCATCAGTGAGGTGTGGCATGAAAGTGATCAGCCTGTGGCACTGCTGAGGCACTACTGAGTCTTATCTCTATTGTTGGATCGACTTTCTCATCTTTCTCTTCAAAATATCTCAGATTCCATATGGGTTCAGGTCAGGCATGTTGGATGGCCAATCAAGCACAGTAATATCATGGTCAGCAAAGCACTTGGAAGTGGTTTTGGCACTGTGGGCAGGTGCTAAAGTCCTGCTGGAAAAGGAAATCAGCATCTTCATAAAGCTTGTCAGCAGATGGAAGCATAAAGTGCTCCAAAATCTCCTGGTAGGCGGCTGCATTGACTTTGGACTTGATAAAACGCAATGGACCAACACCAGCAGATGTCACGGCACCCCAAATCATCCCTGACTTCAGAAACTTCACACTGGACTTCAAGCAGCTTGGATTCTGTACCTCTCCAGTCTTCCTCCAGACCTTGATTTCCAAATGAAATTCAGAATTTACTTTTAGGACTTTGGACCACTGAACAACAGTCCAGTTATTTTTCTCTTTAACCCAGGTAAGATGCTTCTGACATTGTTTCTGTTTCGGAAGTGGCTTGGTAGCCCTTTTCTTTGATGGATTGACTCCAGCTTCAGTCCACTCCTTTTGAAGCTCTCCCGAGTGTTTGAATCGGCTTTGCTTGACAGTATTCTCAAGCTTGCAGTCATCCCTGCTGCTTGTGAACCTTTTCCTACCCAAATTCTTCCTTCCAGTCAACTTTCCATTTAATATGCTTTGATACAGCACTCCAGCACTGTGAACAGCCACCCCTTTCAGTAATGACCTTCTGTGACTTACCCTCTTTGTGAAAGGTGTCAATGATTATCTTCTGGACCACTGCCAAGTCAGCAGTCTTCTCCATTATTGTGGTTTCAAAGAACAAGAGATACCCCGAATTTATACGGTAGGGATGGCCATTTATTGAAACTCAAATGTAAATATTCTAATATTTTGAGATACTGATTTTTGACTTTCATTAGCTGTAAGCTCTAATCAAACAAAATAAAATTAAAACAAAAAAACTTTTGAAGTGTTTTACTTTACATGTAATGAATCTAAAATATATGAAAGTTTCACTTTTTGAAATGTTACAAGAAAAAATTTACTTTTTCACCATATTCTAATTTTCTGAGACCCCCCTCCCACACCCCTGAATGCGAAGTAAAACTTTTTTTTTTTTTTTCAACAATGACAGCACAAATTATATGGACTTAAAGACTGCGACTCGCAGAAAAGTCTTAATAAAGGCGCAGTAAGCAGTGCGTGAAAAAAAACCGTGAAACGGCCTGTATAGTACACGAAAGTTCATTAAACTCGAAGCTGTTAAATTCAGCGGACGCAACATTAAATATCATCTGCTGAATGTTTTGCTTCCCTTTTACCTGACATGATCTGTCATTAATGCGGCATAACATTAGTTTTATTCTTGTACGTGCACTAAAACACAGACAGTTCCGTTAGTTGGTGGGAGAATGTGAACGTACTGCTTATATTTCAGTGCATGCGGAAGGAATAAAACCATCCGTAACATCTCTGCCCATTGTCTCTGCACGCTTCAACTCTCAATGCACTGCACAAATGTGATTGTAAAATGTAATGAAATGTTTCGGCGGTTTGACGGTCTCGCAGTATGCTGCAGATTTATATGTGACATATGAATTAATAATTTTAATACATTTGGTTACTTTTCATGTAGTTAACCTCTCTGAACTTATTTGACATTTTAACTTTTTGTGTAGTTTTGAGGGCTGGTCAGGATACTTTTAATAATTCGTTTAATAATTCATAATATTTTGACAGCCTAAAGGGCTGCAGTTCACATTTCCAAGTGCAATGTTGTCGTTGTCTGCATGGGACATTAAAGAACCATTATTGGAAAAAAAGTGTGTTGGTACAGGTGCATTGGAGTGTATTGGGAATATACTAAAGTAATAAACCTTCTGATCAAGTTCGTGAATTTCTTTCACCAATTCAAATCCATGACTGTATGTTGTTTACATATTTAACAACTTTCTATATATGACCATGGACCACAAAACCAGTCATAAGGGTCAATTTGTTTTAAAATTGAGATGTATACATCAGCTGAATAAATAAGCTTTCCATTGATGTATGGTTTGTTAGAATAGGACAATATTTGGCTGAGATACAACTATTTGAAAACCTGGAATCTGAGGGTGCAAAAAAAAAATAATAAATTGAGAAAATTGAGAAAATCGCTTTTAAAGTTGTCCAAATGACCTTTACTTAATATCCTGATGATTTTTGGTATAAAAGAAAAATCAATCATTTTGAGCCATACAATGTATTTTTGGCTATTGCAAATATACCCGTGGTACTTAAGACTGTTTTTTTTGGTCCAGGGTCACATATGTATGTAAAGCTGCTTTGCAACCATGCAAAATTGTGAAAAGCACTATTTGAAGTGTGGTTAAATTATTGAAAAGGTAAAGTTCATAACTATACAAAGTACTGCATAATTATGAATTATTTGCAACTCAAAACATTTCTTTTTATCTATACTATTTTTATACTCAAGTAGAACTCAAATACAGTGTATTGTATTGTTCATTAAATCATAACAGGTCAACAGAGGATTCAACTAAAATAAATTGCTGAAGTATTTCTTCAATATTTAACAAATCAAATTGTTTTATTTGCAAATTCCCCATTATTACATTTGTAGGCAAAAGTTTGGAAAATCTGCCCTTACAGCACCTGTTAGCAGAAACATACTGGATGTTTCAATTCATACCTCACATTTTCTTTGGTTTGCTCAAAAAGAATGTCTCATCTTAAAAAAAAGAAGAAAAAAAAATTACACAGCATCATCTTAAAATAATTTCATCTTTCATCTAAAAGTTACACACTTTTTTGTGTGTGCGCTGTACAGGTATGGGATAAAGAATGTTTTTGCTCAGGTGGCCGAAATGTCCGCCAATTAGAGAAAAGTTTTGCTCAGCAAGAAAAAAAAAAAATTAGAGGGAACATTGCTCATGGGCGCGATCACATTACATAACAGTATAATGAGCTCAGATGGGAAAAACTGGAGCTTGCATTGGATTCAAACAGATTACTTTATCAGAGAATATTTGTTTTCATTTCTTACTTCATTTAAAAGTAGACATTTTAAGCTTTCTATACATATTTTTATCATGTCTGTCAGGCAAGTATTCGCAGAGATTCAGGTTGTTTTATTTCCGTGTCTGTGAGGAAAGTTGACAGAGACGGCAGAGAGCGCACCCTATTTGTTTTTTTTATTTTACAAAAAGCACATTATTTTGTTGTTATTATTACTATACACAAATAAAAGTAGACCCTTTGCAGTTTCAAACAATGCCTTATTCTTATTTGTACAATCAAAAATGACGGAGTAATTTTAGTTAATTTTGCGGTCATAAAGAAAGAACATGACAGACCACAAAGAGGCTGTTTGATTTAGTTTACCCATAAATGTTAATTAATGCATCAACTATTAAACATGTACTAACATGTAGTCAAGGCTGCTGTTAATAACTTTTAAGGACCACAAACAGTATGTCCAAAAATGAGCTCCGCGGGACTGTAACCTAAAGATTCTTGAATGTTTTCTCTTATCACAAACAAAAGCAAAACATAATCATCAACCCAGTCCTTACCAGCTTCCGCACAGTGAGCTCACATCAATGATTTGAGCATCTGGTGAAATTGCTTGAGAGCTTCTTGTGACTGTGGGTGATACGCGCTTGACACTACATGACTTACAGAGATTCCATTCAACTCCTGCTCAAACAATTTGGATTTAAATTGATTCCCTAGTTTTTCTGTATCACACAGGGCAAACCAAAAGTTGAGCAAAATTTACTTAACATTGTCACAATGGTCCTAGCTTTGAGATTACGCAATGGTATTGCCTAAGGGAGAAATGTCACAGCACACATTAATGTCAAACTGTACTGATGATACATACATCAAAAATATGCTAAAAATGCTGCTGGGGTATAAAGTCCAATGGTGCTCTTTGGATGTGGGATTTCTAAATTCATCAAAAAATGAATCACTCCAAGACACTCTAAAATGCCTTTATTCAAATGGCTTTACATTAAAAGCAACACCCAAGTGCACCGACATGTTGCGGCTAACAAGCCTTCATCAGGGTGTCAAACTACAAACACACTCAGAGTCCATTTAAACCAGGGGTGCCCAACCCTGTTCCTGGCGATCGACTGTCCTGAAAAGTTTAGCTCCAACTCTAATCAAACACACCTGCCTTTAATTTTCACACGA
>JAFVLL020021847.1:0-16841 GCA_021397915.2 Tor tambroides
TCTCAGTTTGTTCTGTTTCTTCATGTCATTCCAGACAGACTGGATGATGGTGAGATCAGATCTCTGTGTGGAGCACTGGCTGGTGTCAGACTCCTTGTGCAAACAAAAATCTTACTGGATTATTACAATTAATGGCAAAAATAATGTTTGTAAATGTAAACTGTTATTTCCTACTGACACACTACAGAAAAAGATAGAAATAACTGACTTAAAACCATTTTTTTTGTTGGTGAAAATACTAGTGGCCTAAGTCTTTTGCACAATAGTGTATTTCTGACCATTTTTGGTATATTATAAAATATTTGTAAAAATATATCTGTACTTTTTTAAAAAATATATAGTTTTTGCAGTATTGGATGTTCTGTCTAGTCATTAGTCATTTCAAAACTCACTGCTCACTTCCTCTAACCTCACAACGGCTTATAGCAGTTGAAATAAACATCCTTTTCTGGTAGAACAAACCCTTCAGGGAAGACCATCCTGAAATATTTCTGAAGTGCTGAAATGTATATATCACACTTTACTTGGTCACTTCATTTCATACACTGGGGAAACAGAGGATGTGTAGTAATAACTCCACATAAACATCATTATCTTTGTTTATTTTGAAGATCAAAGCGCAGATCTTAACCACTTTCCCCAAACGATAATTCTAACGAAGAGCACTAAGATTTAACAAATCTCTCTTCTCTAGAAGCTTAGTTAAAGACAGATTCAAATACATCTGCTGGGAATGTGTCCTCTTCTAACATGTGTTTGTGCTGACAAGCCTATGTTGACCACGAGATCACACTGGCACATGTTTCGACGGTGTGACAAAAGCTATTTTCTCTTATGGAAAGTCTGAGTGCAAGTTCTCTAAACCACTAAACCTGATGCTTCTTGGCTCATTTCTTGTCTTTATCAGTCTGTAAGATCAAATGAACCACATAATGTGTAACCTAAGCCCACTGATCTAAAGAGGCTTCTTAGCGCTCGCATATAAAAAAAAACAGTCTGCTGGCTTTCAAATGGACTTTACTCTATTAGATAGTATAGCAAAGAGGCAAGAAAGGCACAATTTATTTTATTACCTCTCTAAAAAAAGCATCACACACAGATGAATGGGAAATGAACAATCAATGGAAAAGCATTTGTTACTGTAAATTTAGAATGACTGCTCGCTAAAAGCCTACAGCAAGGCCAAAAATACTTGTCATGATGAGATATTGTAAGATCTCATCAGTTTGAGCTTTGGATCAGGCGTATTATTCACACCCCTCACTTTTGGCTGATGGTGCTGTTTGTGGGATTCACACTTGCCAGCTGAGAGTTCATTTCCAGATAGTGTTTAACATCCAGTCTGCTTATGCTTAGCATGCATACTGTATTGTCTGATAAGAAAAGCTATATGTGCAACAGAATGAGGACAAACCAAAGGGTCAAGGTTTGGATGTTTAGCTTTGTCCAGTTAGCCCCTGCTAATAGATGCAGAAGCCATAAAATAAGCCATAAAATAAACTTAATTCCATAAAATAAGTACAATGTACTACACAAAAAGCAATTCGAACGTCTCCATCACATTTCACAATACCCAAAAATCAAACATTTCAGCCCTCATGCACATTATCACATCTGTCAAAAACTTAGGCTGGCTGTCGGTTGGAATATTAGAACTAAAAACATCGACACACTTATGGGCATCAATCACTTCACTGCATACATGCTGGCTTAGAAATAAATTATTATTTACATAAATCCACATCATTTGAATATCGCAACATTGATATCTGTCAGAAAATAACACACGCAATACACTGTAGTATTTATGAGAAGCAGAAGTGCAGGGAGTACACACGTTTCCTGGAAAACTCACATTACCAGATGTTATGAATACATCTTCGCTTTCCAAAAAGAAGGTCTAGCCAAATACATAATGTCTAATACAGGGTGTCCAAACCTGTTCCTGGAGGGCCACTGACCTACAGAGTTTAGCTCCAACCCTAATTAAACGAAGCTCCAAATGTAGGTTCGAGAGGGGCCTAATCATTCAGTCCTGTCAATCATCATTACAAGCCTATATAAGCAGCACTCATTGCATCGTCCCAGCGACAATTCTTCCAGCACCCCTCCACATCCCCATCTCCTCCTCTTTTTCTGTTCTTCTCCCTCTGTGTAGTATAGCAATGAGGGGGTTGAACTTGTGTTGTCGTGAAGTGTGTTGAAGCTGGTTGGAGCTAAACTCTGGCCCTCAAGGAGCTAGGAAGCCTTCTGGCCTAATACATATGCATTTGTTCTTCACTTTTTCCTTTTCTCAACCTCTTAGTTGTTTAAAAGATTAAGGCAGTTATCAAAGTTTGATTAATATACGTTTCATATTATTATAGTAAATGTTGTACCAGTGGCTCAAAATGTTCTGTGAGCTCAAGAGCAAAATCAAAAATCACAAAACCATTGTATACACTGTCTCCAGATATGGACCTCCTTGAGCCATATGGATATTTACAGCTGCTTTCTTTGTAATCTGATCCATATTTGAAGGAGGAATAGAATTTCATCCTTTCATTGTTTAAAAGACCAAAGTTGTCCATGAAAACACAAAACAACCCAAAGACATTACAACCTGACACCTTTTATAACACGCTTTCTCACGATTTAATTTTTCACATATTGCTAAAATAACATTTTTATAAAATCACAATAATGTGATTTTACCTTTCATTTTAAAATATCAAAATAAAATCTTGCATGAAAACTATAGAATATAGAATACAATTTCATTCTTTCATTGTTTGAAAGAAAAGCTATGTCGCTTTGGTTCATGATAACACAAAACAACCCAAAGACATTACAACCTGACACCCATGATATCCTGCTTTCTCACGATTGTGTTGCAAGAACCACTGTCAGAGTTCACTATGTAGGGTGTGAAGTGACATGTACCATTATTTACCATGTCTCAAGAGTGTCACATTGACTTGGATTACCTCATACAAGCTTACTCAGGCACCTGAGGCGTGTTAGTGCAGGTGAGCGTTACAGAGAAGACATTAAACCTGATGTAACATGTTTAGTCATGGATTTGGACTACAGTGACTCTTCAGGCTGATGAGATAACTCTGTCAGTGCGGTACTATGTTTTCAAAGGATTTAGTAGATGACGACAGCATCTCAATTATGGCTGATCTATGCAGGAATTTAGAGAAACACCCCGGGTTGAAAGAAAGTCTGTTTGCTTGCGAGCATGAGTGTGCATTGACGTCTCTCTTGTGTTCCAGTCAATAAAAGATTCACAGCTGAGACATGTAGGTTGCTATACAAACATCCTTTGAAAGACCGTCATTTCACAAAGAAAGCTTTTTTTGTGTGTGTGTTTCCTTTTGCTCAAGAGGAAATGCAACTTAGTTTCACAATGAAGTTTGGTTAAGTAAAGCAAGCAACACACCACTGATGCTGGAGACTGTTTTGGCCCATATTTCTATACAGTATATCGGTAATGACTCGCATTTGGCAGAAACTCAAAGACATTTACAGTGAAAGCTCAGGGGTGATGCATTTTATGGGATGGGTGTTTGGAAGAATGCAGTGAACACAGTGCAGAAGAGAAAGTGTCCATAAAAGACCACTGATTGGGTTGTTTGGTTTTAATGTTATTTTGTTAGCATAACAGTGGTCCTGCTGTTTTTCTTCACAATCTGCTAATGTTCTGTACTGTCAAGCAATGTATTTCCAAGAGGCCTGAAGGGAAAATAGAGCAGGATGTCTTGTTTAGAAGTGAAAAGCCATTTTCCACGTGAAAATGTTTGCGCTGCTGCTTTATATTTTATTATTTTATTAATATGAATTTTATTATTCATATTATTCCTTTAAATAATATGAATACTGCAAAATCACGCATGAAAAACAACAAAGCTAATTTTAATCTTAGTGTTCAGAACAATAAAACGGCTGTTCAGTCTTAAGAGAATTTGTTGGTTATTCCAGAAGGTTAATTAACTATTGCCTGTACCACATGGATGTAAGTTTAAAGTAATAATTCAGGTTCACCCAAAAAAAATTAAATTTGCTCTCAAGCTATTCAAGGTGAAGATGAGTTTGTTTGTTCATGAGAACAGATTTGGAGAAATTTGGCATTACATCTTTTGCTCACCAATGAATCCTCTGCAGTGAATGGGTGCCATTTGAATGACAGTCCAAACACAATTCATAAGTTATCAACACTACTCCAGTAAAGTGAAAAGCTGTGTGTTTGTAATAAACAAATCCATCAAGACATTTTTAAACTCAAACATTGCTTCCGGCTAAAATATAAGTTCTTTATTCAAAATATTGCTTCTCCAGTGAAGAATCTCATCCCGTCTGAATCAGGAGAGAAATATGTACAGATCAAGCGCCATTTACAAGCTAAAACAGTTGAGAGGACAACATGGGATGGACTTTTGCCACTGTAAGAAGCATTATTATGGATTATGGACTCAATTTGCCTTGTTTGTTTGTACAGCTGTTCTCCTCAGACAGTATCTGTGCATTGTGCAATATGACATAATATATGTATAGTTTTTAAATATGCTTAGTCTGCTCAGTCTTGACATAAACAGACCAGTGAGGCCTGGATATTTTCATCTTATCTACTATATCCTATGTCTTCATTTTGATGTGGCTTTGGATATTTAGCGCTGTCTCTTGCTGTTTAAGAACTCAGACTTTTTTCTTGGTTCCCTTTCAAATACCATTGTATTATAGCTTTAATATACACAGACAGCAACGGATAAAAGACCTATACTAGTATTCAAAAGATTGTGGTCAGTAATTAATCCTTTTATTCAGCAAGGATGCATTCAATACGTATGTTGTTACAAAGGATTTTAAATAAATGCTGTTCTTTTGAGCTTTCTAATGATCATAGAATCTGGAAAAAAAAAATCAGTTTCCACAAACAAATTATAAGCAGCACAACTGTTTACAACATTGACTGCATATTAGAATCATTTCTGAAGGATCATGTGATACTGAAGACTGGAGTAATGGCTATAGAATTCAGCTTTGCCATCACAGGAATAAATTACATTTTAAAATATATTACAAATAGAAAAAGTTTTTGATCAAATGAATGCACCCTTGGTGAATATAGGAGACTTTAAAAAAAACATTAAAAAACATAAAAACATATTTACAGATCCTCTTATATAACAGAGTGTTTTCATTGTGTTCAGGCAAAACTGCAAATTATCCAAGCATAATCTTGTCTTTCAATTCAGGGAAGGAAACCAAGAAGGAACCTGAAATGACACATAACTAGACTGATCACTTTCCCCTACAAGTCATCTCAGTACAAATAAAGGACCCCGATGCAGCAAGTAAAATATTTGGGTGGAATATGTTGTAACAAGGACAACAGAGCAATTTGTCCTGGATGACAGTATCTTCCTTGTGCGTCAAAGGAATAATATTCTGCCTTCGTTCAATCACCTTCATGTTTTTACAAACTTGCATGACCTTCTTTCTACTACGGAACAAACAAGGTGAACTCTATCCTAAAATCTGACTACTTCTCTTCATGCACTGCATTTATGGCATGCAGCAGATGCTATTTTCCTGGGGGGAAAAAACACTGCTGTTCTTTCTAAGGAATGATAAAAAAATAATGAAAATTGACTTGCCATCATAGCATTAAATTCTGTGGAACACAAAAGGTGGATTTTTAAGAGATATCCAGGAAATCCCTTTTCCATCGAAGGGAATGAGGAATAGGCGCTGTCAAGATATAAAATGACATATAACTGTATTGTTCTTGTATAGTCACTCCAAATAGTGTCGTATCAAGAAAAGACTCCGAGATCACCTACGTGTCTGGCTTGCATCGTTTTATTCCGAACAACTGCCTGCGCACACATACAGGGCCAACAGCCAATCCACGTTCAACAATCAACATTCAAATCAGCATACGCACGAGCTGATAATATTACAATAACTGTCATAAAGTTTTCCAGATATCTCATGCACTGTATTCCAGGTCTTCTGAGAAACAGACTTGAATTTTAATTGTTTTATTTATCGCTGTATGAGGGCAACAGCTGAGTTTTGGAATTTGTTCTGGAAAATAACATCTGCTACATGCCTAAAATTTAATGCATGTAGGAAAGTGGTTAGCCTATTTCTGTATCTTATTTCTGAAATTACCTCCTGCATGAACTAGACACATCTTTCATCCATTGTGTCCTCTAACTTTTTAATAAAACATTTAACAAAAAACAAAAAATGCAATTCAGAGAAATAAAATGTAAGTATTGCATGAAGACGCTTTTTATAGTCTTCAGACCAGAAAACTTGAATGCCACTGACTTGCATGCCAACGACAAAAGCTTCAGTTCCAGAGGCTGATCTGTATGCAGCTCACACAGGCTCTCCAAAGTGGTTCAGTCTCCAAACGGGTGCACTAGGGAATTCCTCTCACTCCCGCCCGTGACGTCACTGCAAGCCTGGCCACACTTGCACAAAGGGTGTTTCCCCAAAATAACGCGAAAGCGCTTGTGCCAAGAAAAGCCGCAGCTACGCACACAGGTATGATTGATCATTACTTAAACAAATCCCGACAAAGAAACTAACTCGCACGACTAGGCTGTAATTCAGTGAGCAGGAATCGATTAAAACTCGGATGGGACTTACCACATTAACCGCGACAACCGTTTTCACACCGTTTTCTCCGGTAAGAGAAGCCGGCGCGTGTCCTGATGGGTAGGTGAAAAGCGCAACGAGGCGCGCTGGTTTAAATGCTTCATTGCTGCATATACTATAAGTACTTTAAGCTTTACTTACATTAAACCTAATGAGATGTTGCTTTATTGGACTTGCAAGAACTAGAAGTAAACTAACCTTTAGGGAGATTTGATGTGTAACATTTTTTTTATGTGTCTCAAACGCTAAAATAATGTTTCCATATGTGTCTGCTACAAAATAGTAGCTTAGAGTTTAACAATATGTAGATGTATATCTAAATTAGAGTGAATCACACACATTGCTTGTCCATAGGTGAAATACAAACTGAACACATTATTATTATTTATTTGTTGTGGTAATCAGATTTACTTGTTCAAATTAATTATGGTACCTCATTATACCTATATTTCACTTACAGAAACAATTAACCTATGCATGTAGGCTATTGGAATTCTTGTGTAAATGTTATATAACATACTGATTTAGATGATACTAGTTCTGTCATTTAATATCAATTACATGATCACAAATTAAATATCAAGACAAATGTGAAGGCATAATTCCTTTAAAAGTTTCTTTTTTTATACTGTGTGTGGATTTCAGGAGGGTGGTGGTCATGTTTGATAATGAGTTCACCGCTGTAGCTCATTTCTGATTGGTTAAACTGATGGTGTTACATCTCACCCATTACTGCAACATTCCCTGGTCTCCCCTTCAAGATGATTATAAGACTATGTAAACACTGGTGTACAATGCTGAGTATGATTTAGATAAATGAAACTATCAAAATGATAACATCACAGATGTTCCCTAAACATACAATAATAAAACACATAATTTAGTACTTTTAAATAATTTTATGCTAAAATAATTTCATCACTCTGAACACAAAAACAAAATTTACATTCTTCACATGAAGCATGTTCACTTTTCTCAAGGGTATATTTATAAAATTCAGCCAAAATATGAACTATCCATCCATCAATCCATCCATTCTCCAAGCAGCACTGCCTACAGACACATGGGAATGCTGGAGCCTATCCCAACATCTGCGACCACAGAAAATATGAACTGGATATTTTCTTCAATTCAGTTATTCATTGGAGCGAAAATTCTCCTGATCTGTAAAATATCCACATCAAACCTAAACACACGAAGGGCCTCTAAGAGGCTTTATTGTGTACACAGTGGGGAGACAGCTGTAATGCCCAGCACAATACACAGTGCCATCATACTTTCAAGCCCTGTTTGTTTTTCCATTAAAATGACTGTAGGTGTTGGTGTTTGATTTATTCTTTTAATACCATAAAAAGCCTCACCAAAAGACAAACAATATTTAGAATTTGTTTCACAATTATTATTTAGACTAGATTAGAGATAACAAACACAAGGATTCAGTTTATAGTTTGCATTGAATCCAAAATTGAATGACAACAGCCTGTACTGTTGTTAATAATTTAAAATGCTGTACAGTTATGAAAAATATGAAGTACTTGCACTGTAAATAAAAAGCACTGAAGCTATTAAATGTGTAAATTGTCAACCTGCTCTCTTTATTTTCTTTTTTTAGAAGTAAAAGTCAAGAACCCATGGCACAAGCCAGTGGTCATCTTTGTGGCTGCTGTTATCACTGTGGGGATCATCATCATGGTGGCCATTTCTGTCGTCCAGTACAAGCCTTTATACCAGAAATACAAAGTATGACTAACACTTTAAGTGAACCATTTATTGTTACACATTAGATTTGTACAGATTTCACTGATGCAATGGTCTCTGTACACTTGACAGTATGGAATAGTTCTGGATGCAGGTTCCTCCCACACCTCTGTGTTTATCTATGAATGGCCAGCTGAGAAGGAAAACAACACAGGCATGGTACAACAGAAACACACCTGCAACGTAAAAGGTATGCGATCCCTAATTTGAATAGAGTTGCATAGAGAAATACTACTGGGGATGTTTTTGGATGGCGTTTTTTTTCCCTTTTTTCAGTGTGTGAAAGGGATTGTCCACCCAAAATAGAAAACTGTCATTTCCCCATGTCTTTGAAATCTTTGAAGACTTTCTTTCTTCCGTGGAACAAAAAAGGAGATATTTAGCAGATCGTCCAAGCTGCTGTTTTCCCGTTAGAACTATCCCATTAGTAATTATGTCAACATACCGCATAATTTCCAACAACATTTGCATACTGAAAAAAGCAAGGTGTCTTGAGAAACTTGTTTCTGTTTTTATGCCCTGTAGGCAAAGGCATCTCCAGTTACTCCGCTAATCCAGATGGGGCTGGCACATCTCTGCAGGAGTGCATGGAGGAAGCCAAGCAAAAAATACCTGCACAAAGACACCCCGAAACCCCTGTGTACCTGGGAGCCACAGCAGGCATGAGGCTGCTCAAGTAATCAATTCTCAATATTCTCAAGAATCAAATAGGGTGTATAGTGTGGCCAAGAATAATTTAGAATCAGGAGGCCAGCTCTAGGAAGAGTCCTAGTTGTTTCAAACGTCTTCCATTATGGATAATGAAGGCTACATGATTCTGTGAACCTTCAATGCAGCAAAAAAAATTTCTGAACTCTTCACCAGATGTTTGGCTTGACGCAAACCTGTTTCTGAGCTCTACAGGCAGTTCTTTTGACCTCAGGGCTTGGTTTTTGTGCTGATATGCATTTTCAGCTGTTAGACCTTTTATTAAGATGTGTGTGCCGTTCCAAATCATACCCATTCAAATGAATCTGACACAGGTTAACTTCACTCAAATTGTATCTACAAGCAATATGAATGCTCCTGAGCTAAATTTCAACTATCCCAGATAAGGGTTTGAATACTTATGCAATGGAATTATTTATGTAAGGTATCAAAAACTGTCAACATGAATATGAATAAGAAACTTTTCTTGAGCACCGACTACTGAAAATTCAGCTTTACCACAGCAATAAATAACATTTTAAAACCTACTACAATAGAAAAGAGTTATTTGAAATGGTAATAATATTGTAATAATACTGTTGTTTTTACTGTATTTTGATTAAATGCAGCCTTGATGAGCATAAGAGGCTTCTTTAAAAAACATTAAAATCCAAACGTAGTGTATATTGTTTTAACGTAGTGAATACTGTTTTAACTAATTTATTTATTTAACAGTTTTGGCATTTAATTGTTGAGTGGTAAAGGCTAATAATATTTATTTTCTTAAGGATGGAGAATGAAGAAGCCTCAGATAAAGTACTGGACTCTGTAGCACATTCACTGAAGCGCTACCCCTTCTCCTATCAGGGAGCTCGTATCATTTCAGGCCAAGAGGAGGGAGCTTTTGGATGGATTACAGTCAATTACCTGAGTGAAAACTTGAGAATGGTATGGTGGTTTTAAACTGGATTTAGCAATGTTTCACATTTGTAATTTTTAACCCAAAGCCCTTCTCCACAGAATTGCAGTGCCAGATATATACAGTGTGAATGTTATATCTATTATAAGAATGACTATTGAAAGACCAATGGTTAAAGCTTCCTGTGTTTATCATGCAGCCTACAGGGACTCTTGGAGCTCTGGACCTGGGTGGAGCATCTACTCAGATAACCTTCGTACCTCAACAGAAAATTGAATCATACGACAATTCTATTGACTTCAGGCTGTACGGAAACGATTATCACCTGTACACCCACAGCTTTCTCTGTTACGGGAAGGACCAAGTTCTCAAGCTTTCTATGGGCAAGAAATTAGAGTCAACACTTAAACCTGACGAGGTATGCTTGTCATTGCAATTGAAGTTGTATAGACCAGGGGTCTATATCAATTTATACTTATTCTACAAAATAAAGTGGTGCACTGAAAAAAACTGTAGTTTTCACTTCTAGTAAATATCACAAATAATGACAAAGAATAAGCAAATAAACATGAAAATTTAAAATGGAAAGACTGAAATAATATTTATTTTTTTCGTAAAATGTATTCCTATAATCTATTTCTTTTTATTTACAACTTTTTGCCATGTGTGTATAGTAGTATATTAATGCATTTACTGCACATACTTTATGGTGCATACTTTGCGATGCAAATAAAATAATTATTATTGATGTCATTTTTAAATTTGACAGAAATTATTTGTTATGAACAATAAAACATTTAACTGGATTTTAGCTTCTTATAGCTTTGATTAGATTTAACTATTGTATTTTTATTTAATGCATATCTAAAGATATAGACCACACTTGACTTTTATTCAATTGTATCTTATATTTTTAAATGTTTTTTCTTCCCTAAGACAGACCCCATTGAGATAAGAGATCCTTGCTTTCACCCTGGATATAACTTCACAAGGACAGTTCCAAGTGTCTTCAATACACCCTGTATGAAAGAAAAGAAACTGGCAATTGAAAAAATCTTCCATCTGGGCCTTGGGAATTGGTCTCAGTGCCAACAATCAATCAGAAAGGTTTTTAATACCAGCTATTGTCCTTACTCAAGATGCTCTTTCAATGGTGTTTTCCAGCCTTCTGTCTATGGAGACTTTGGGGTAAGAAACAATGCATATTGATTATTTGAAAGAACTTGAATGGCTGGTTGTAAGTCGATAATAATGATGTCATTTGCCTCTCTAGGCCTTTTCAGCTTTCTTCTTTGTGATGGACTTTTTGAATCTGACAAGTGATTCTCTAGCCACTACAAAGCAGAAGCTAGCAACGTACTGTTCTACACCATGGAAAAAGGTGAAATGCTTTATTAACTGTTTTTGAAGGATGTTTAAAATGGTTGCACCTTTGTTGGGACATGATGTCTAAATGTATACTTTTTTACTTTTGTAGATTGTAGAAAATCATCCCCGTATAAAAGAGAAGTACCTTTCAGAATACTGCTTCTCAGCAACCTACATTCTCACTCTTCTGGAAGACGGATACAAATTCACCTCTAACAACTGGAAAGACATCAGGTTCATTAAGAAGGTAAGCATGGTGTAAATTAAAATGTTACATTATTTCTCATTAAAAGTATTCAGACAGGTTAGATGTAACATTTTATGTAGGTTAAAAAGAAAATGATAAAGTAATATATATTGTTCAAAATGAAGTATTGAGAAACTTTGTGACATAATTAATTTCAATTTAATAATTTGATTAAAATGAGTTAATACTTTAATGCTATTAACAATTGCATACTTTTATTTTGGGGCCAATGAATATGGAAAATGATTGAGATTATTGTGTATCAACCGCTCTCTATGTGCAGATAGGAGACAGTGATGCAGGCTGGACATTAGGTTACATGCTTAACCTGACCAACATGATTCCCGCTGAAGCTCCAGACACACCGCTGATGCCTTATGGGGGATATGTCACATTTATGTTCCTCTTCTCACTTCTAATACTCGTTCTTCTTCTTATGGTCTATTTTTATTTCCGTCGGTCCACTAGAACAGCTCAAAAAGACATCATTTAGACAGGGATATTATTCTGTGGTCTCTATATATTGAATGTTTATTTCTGCAGAACAAAATTTTGATTAATCCAAAATCATGCTTTGGCTTAATCTGAAAGGTTTTACATTTCAAAGAATTTGGAAATCATACCTCATTTGTAGGATAAACAGGTTATTTGGAGAGAGATGGGTTTCAGGTTCCACTGCAACTGAAGGGACATCAGACTCTATTCCCATTCCTCTGTGTTTTTTGTGACCACTTAAAGTCTTCTTTAAAAGTCATGAGTACAGGTTTTAGCTTTTGGGGGGCTGTGTTAAAGGGGGTTGTTGAGCTTCCTTAAAAAGAAATGTGCACTGACATTCAATATATCATGTGCCTTCAGTCTTTAATGAAGTTTCCCATTTTACGTATAGAAAAGCACATCTTGATGCCAGTATCTTTTATTTTTTTACTTACTATAAGGAAAGGGTCAAAGGTCTCTAATTGTATACCTTTTTTGCATTAAGATCATATGAAAATCACTGGATATCATTGTTTAAACATTGCTTTCAGCATAGCACTTTTTATTTTAATTAATTGCAAAATGGAGAGGCATTTTGTTAGGTCTGTCGTTGCATGCTTTTTTCTATCTGTGCTTACTGTTTCTCGTTTTGTATTCCAATCATTTTTTTAATACTACGATGTAACAGGAGAGTTAAAATAATCTTCTGTCCTAAAAACATTTGTCTGCTTCTATAAGGCACATTCTGTATATGAATTTCCTGTGTATGGCTTTGAAGTGATGTGTAAAATTATGTGAAATTTTGTTTTTATATATTTAAACAAAACCTGTAGCAAATTTCTATTAAAATTACAGATGACTGATTGTGTATGTTTTATTTATAATACATAAATGTGTGGGTTTTTGTAAGAAGTCTCTTATGCTCACCAAGGCTGCATTTATTTGATCAAAAAACAGTAAAAAGTATACAGGAATAATATGGAATATTATCATAAGTTTATTCCTGTGAGTGCAAAGCTGAATTTTCAGCAGTGTCACATGATTCTTCAGAAATCATTCAAATATGCTGATTTGGTGCAAGTAACATGTCTTTTCAGAAATGAAAACTGTTGTGCAGCGTCACATCTTTATGAAAACAGTGATGTATTTATTTTCAGGATTCTTTTAAGGAATGCTACAATATGCACAGTATATACATTCATTCTTTATTATTGCTATAAGAAGTAACAAAAATCCTTACAAAGGTTTACATTAAGCCTTAATTCCACAGGAATATATGAACCAAGTATTGTCACTGATAGAGATATAATGCAAGATATTATTCTGAGGAATCTATGGGTGTAGCCTTTCTTTCAGTTTATATGAGGCCACAACACTGTCAAATACATATGCAGAGTATAGAGAACCAGTGAGATTACAGCTCTTATCAGGAGTATTATGTTATGCTGAAGAGTGACAATGTGTCAGCAGTGGAGATACTTGCAATATACAAAGGTACTTCATTCAACACATGAAGTGGCAATGAAATATAGAAATCTACACAAGACATTGTGGAAACACAAACTTGCTCATCATTAACTCAATAACTGTGTAACAGGTGAACCAACCGAATCCTAAAGCTTTGCATAGAATTATCTTCTAATCTATAGCACCCTCCTTTATGGATCTTTAGCAACTTTCCTCTCTCTATTCAGTTGTTGCTATACAATTTGATGTGCAGTACATCGAAATTGCCTCAAATGTGGAAAAGAGTAATTTGGTGCCCATTGGGAGCCTTTGGAATGAATAAAATGCAGAGTCAGTGGACACTGGGAGTAGTTTTGGTGTTGCAGTTCTTGGCCTCTCTCGGCCTGATGTGAAGCATCTCTGAGTGTTTGTCTCTGGCGCTCTCTTGTGGCTCTTCTCGGTTGTACAGCATTGATCGTAACTGTGGCAAACACTGGTCCCAATCCTCAGGTAGCAAGAGCAAAAGGTAGCCCAAACAAATGATGGAAACTGCAATGATGCGTACACTGTTGAGCTGGATCTCACACATGTAGCGATCTATGACTGGAGTATGAAAGATTTTTGTTGGTCACTCAGGTATTACAGTTAAAGGGATAGTTCACCCAAAAATGAAAATTCTGTCATTAATTATTCTCCCTCATGTCGTTCCAAACCTGTGAGACCTTTGTTCATCTTCGGAACACAAATTAAAATATTTTTGATGAAATCCGAGAGCTTTCTGACCCTGCATAGACATCAACGCAACTGACACGTTCAAGGCCCAGAAACATAGTAAGGACATCGTTAAAATAGTCCATGTGACAACCATAAGTGATGCAACCATAATTTTATGAAGCTACAAGAGTATTTTTTGTGTTCAAAGAAAACAAAAATAACAACTTTATTCAACAATTTCTTTTCTTCCATGTCGGTCTTCGACACGGGTTTACACGAGAGTACCAAGACGAAGACGCATACATGTGCATTGCTATGCTTGCAACGGAGCAAGCCACGGAGCATCCGGATTCTACGTCAGAATGCCTGCTCCTGCATCAGCAGATTTCTTTGCGCACAAAAAGTATTCTCGTAAAATTAAGGTTGAACCACTGATGTCACATGGACTATTTTAACAATGTCCTTACTACATTTCTGGGCCTTGAACGTGTCAGTTGCGTTGCTGTCTATGCAGGGTCAGAAAGTTCTCAGATTTCATCAAAAATATCTTAATTTGTGTTCCGAAGATGAACAAAGGTCTTAGGGGTTTGGAAGGACATGAGGGTGAGTAATTAATGACAGAATTTTCATTTTTGGGTGAACTATCCCTTTAAACATTTGAATATTTTAGTCTTGCAACACCAAGATGCTAATGTAAACAGGGCTATTTGGAAAACATTTAAACTATATGAAATCTTTGACATTTACACTACAATTCAAAAGTTTTTTGGAAAGAATTTAATACTTTTATTCAGCAAGGATGCATTAAATTGATCAAAAGTTACAGTAACGACATTTATAATGTTACAAAATATTTGTATTTGAAATAAATTCAAATAATTAATTTCTAATTATCAAAGAATCATGAAAAAATAGGTTTATTGGTTTCCACAAAAATATGAAGCAGCACAACTTTTTTCAACACTGATAATAAGAAGAAATGTTTCTTGAGCACCAAATCAGCATATTAGAAGATTTTTGATGGGTCATGTGACACTGAAGACTGGAGTAACGGCTGCTGGAAATTCAGCTTTGAGATCACAGGAATAAATTACATTTTGTAATATATTAAAAGATTTTATAATATTTCACAATATTACTGTTTTTACTGTATTTTTTGATCAAAAAAATGCAGCCTTGGTGAACATGAGACATGTTTCAAAAATATTTTACTGAGCCCAAATTTTGAACAGTAGTTTATATTATGGGGTAAAAAAAGTGGAATAATAATATTAAAAAAGCCATTTACTCAAAAATCATTTACTCAGCCTCATGTTGTTCCAGACCCGTATGGCTTGCTTTCGTCCGTGAAACACAAAAGGAAATGTATGCGTTATTTTGGTAAATATTTAGTCAATTTCATGCTGCTATTTTTTTTTGTTGTTGTTGTTATTTTTGAAGTTTGACAACCCCTAGGACAATATTTACATTCAATGTATAGAAAAGAGCAGAGTTAACACACTGCCTACATCTCCTTTCGTGGATAACAGAAGAAATAATCACATACAAATTTGCAACAACATAAAACTTTAAAAACAACAAAGTGGCTCTATTATGACTCACCAGCATTGAGAGGCACACTGAGGACAACGCCCAGAGCAATCAGAGTAGGAAGTGTTATCAGAACACCAAAATTCAAGAGGAAGTTGAACACTAAAAGAGCAACCAAAAAACTTTGTAGTTAAAAATGTCTTGATGGATTTGTTGATTACAAACACACAGCTTTTCACTTCACATTGATGGACTGGAGTCATATGGATTACTTGTGGATTACTGTGATATTTTATCAGCTGCTTGAACTCTCATTCTGATGGCACACATTCAATTCGTGTACAAAACAGAAGTTTGTGTTTGTGTATTTGTGTCCATCCTCTTACCCAGCAGAAGAGCAGACATGCCACAGATGCTTGGCCATGGCAAATCTCTAGGTGGAACAAAGTCCTCGGCCCCCATGAGAAGCAGGATCAAAGGTACAGCGCTAATGAAGACCAAATTAGCTCCACCGAGGACAGTAAGATACACAGCTGCTTCACCCAGCTTTGCACTACCCAGAACAAGCTTGAACAGAACCTAAAGAAACATATTTACACATATTACACTACAGAGAATAAAATAATTAAATGTTCATTTGAAACATCTCTGAAATAGCAGGTCAGTGGTGTATGACAGTCTAAAATGTGTTTGTTGTGTGTTATAATCCCATCTTACTTTGTATATAGCTGCTGTTGATGCAGAACCAACCACAAGGGAGATGCCAATCACAGAATAGCTGTGGAAACCATCGGCATATGTCATCATAACAATGCCCCCAATGGCTAAAATGGCTGCCACAATCTGTGATTAGATGGAATACAGAAAAAAGCAACTTTTTTAACAAAGTACATTATGACATAAAGTAAAAATCCATTATAGATTTATTCGCAGTTGCACACAACAGTATAACTACACTGAACAAAATTATAAACGTAACACTTTTGTTTTTGCCCCCATTTTTCATGAGCTGAACTCAAAGATCTAAGACTTTTTCTATGTACA
>JAFVLL020021848.1:0-39929 GCA_021397915.2 Tor tambroides
GCCCCGACTTGCTGTAAAATGTGCCTGCGATTTTGGGATTGCTGGAGCTTCGGCAGCAGCAGAGTGCGTGTGAAACACAAAAACCTTGTGATTCTGAAACATCTTCTCCCTGATGGCCTGTTCTCCTCATCTCAGCGTCAACAATGCTCGGCTCCTCATCCACCGCAGGCTGGTGACTCTGTCAGAGCTTTACAATGACAGACTGTGATGTTTGCCTCGGTTTGAAGTATTCCCATCTTTCTGGGTGTGTACGTCTCACTCCTTTATAAGGGAATCCCACGACAGCGTCTGTGAGAACGAGATCTGCAGATAAACCTCTGCAAAAAGAGAAGAGCTTCACAAGTCTTAGGGCTCGGCTTTCACTCATTTGCACAAACTTTGCTTTGACCTCATTATTGCATGAGAATTAATTAAACATGTTAACTTATACTGCCATAAAAAGGCTGGGTATGATAAGATTTTTTTTTTTCATTTTTTTGAAATAAGTCCTGCATTTATTTGATCGCAAATACAGTCAAAATTGTGAAATATTACAATTATAATAAGTGTTTCCTATGTGAATATATTTTAACATATTTTAGTCATTTAGCAGATGCTTTCATTCATATTCAACTACACATGTGAAATTTTGAAGTAGAAAGACTGAATAGCATTTTGTTGTAAAATGTACTTCAATAATTCAATGAAAAGTGTGTTTTTACTGCATCCTTGCTGAATAAAAAGTATGATTTTCTTTCCAAAAATTTTTGAACAGGACTTTTTGAACTTGTGAACCTCAAGAATAGCATTTACTGAAACTAAACTGCTAAAACAAGTCTTAAACTCATGCACAAGACCTGATGTCTAAATAGAGTTTAGCAGCAGCATAATTGGATCCCATGGATTTCCAAACGTACAGCAGTTGAAAAACATATTCACTCATCTCAGTTTCCCTGACGTCCATTTTTTACAGCATTAACAACTCAAGAACAGCTTCTGCTTTTTAAAGCTCTTTTAATGACATGTTCCTGCCACAGTTCAAACATCTATTAAAATGTCCATGATGTGATGTGTTAATGGAACATTAGCATTGCTGTATTACTATTCTCTAAGGTAGCAGCATATGTTTATTCCATATCTGAACTAAAATGATCAGAAAGCATCTTTTTTGACTTTGTTTTAAGGAGATAGACATGTTTTTTTTTTTTGGACAGTACCATGGTGTACTGGACATATATACATTTTGCTTTTATATATCCATAAATATATAAAATTTATGTTTATATGCATTTGACAGATGTGACTTACATTGCATTGAAGGTACACATATGATCAGTTCACGCTTTCCCTGGGACTCAAACCCATTTCCTTGGTGTTGCAAGCACTGTACTTTACTGTTTGAGCTACAGGAATGGGACATATTATATATTTTAGCATCAGATGTAACCATCGGTAATTTTACGCAAGGGCTTTTGCCTTTCTAAGTGACCTATTATAGTTTTTTCAATAAGTTTTTATTTTTGTATTTTCCATTTTTGTTTTAATTGTAGTTAAGTACTTTTTAGTCGTGTTTTGTCATTTTTTAAAAACAGTATGTATATATATTTTTATCATTTTTTAGTCCAGTTTTAGTTTGAATTATTTTAGTAATCAAATTAAACTAAAATGTTGCTTTAACAACTAGAGCTGAAATAAAATAGGTTTAGTTTTTTTTAGATTTCATAGCATGTATTTCTATTTCTATTTTTACCAATCAATCAATCAATCAATCAATCAATGTAATAATAGGAAAATAAAGGAATAAATTATTTGCCAAAACAAATGAAATTAATTTCTTTCAAGTAAATGTATTCAAATCTATTTTGTATTATCTTTTCCCCTTTATTTGTCATTTATTTGTTTTTATTAATTTAATTGTATTATTAATTATTCATTTATTTATTTTATCCTACATTTTTATTTATGCCTTCATTTATTTTTATGTGTCTTTATTCCAACATTTTATTCTTAAAATATTGCCACATTTATTTATTTCAACATTGTTTTATTTTTGTATTTCTACAGTAATTCCTCTGCGTTTCTCAGTTTGCAGTGTTTCATAAGGATTCGTTTGGGATTCGAGGCGCCACTTAAATTTTGAAATGTTAACTTTTAACGTTTGAAGTCTCAATAACTACAGGAGCCGTGTGGAGAGCGTGAGCTGATTCAAAGAGCTGGAAGTTCTCAACATGCAGCATCTCACGAAGACCTCAGCAGAGAGAATCAAACGCTGCCGTCGCGTTCCTCCTGGGAAGATACAACTCGTGAGTTTGGACTTTGCTGGGGAATTTCATATTCCTTTCATTTCATATTCCTTTCTCTTTTCACTTCGAAGACAGCTTCTTAAAGACAGCTTTTTAGCACTAGAACAACAAAATGAAGAGAGAAAGACAAACATCAGGTGGGTCAGCGACTCACGAGTTTGAATGGAATTGGACACACCCAAGTGCATGACAGGTAATTCCATCTCGCAATTCTCACTTTTTTCCAATTCAGAATTTATATCTCTGACTTTTTCAAATATGAATTTACATCTCGCAATTTTGAGAAACTTTTTTTCTGTCTCTCACTATTCTGACCAATTATGACTTTACATCTTGCAATTCTGACTTTTTTACATTTTGTTGACTTTTTCTTGCAATTCTTTTTTTTTTTTTCAGAATTGCAAAATCTAAACTCAGAATTCTTAATTTTTTTCAGTTATTTTTTTCAGCATCATTCCTCCAGTCTTCAGTGTCTCACATGATCCTTCAGAAATCATTCTAATATGCTGATTTGCTGCTCAAGAAACATTTCTGATTATTATCAAAGTTGAAAACAGTTGTGCTGCTTCATATTAATTAAAAAATAATAATAAAATCAAAGGTTAGACATGGTGACAGACACACAGACATTTCCACTCAGTAATTCTGTCTGAATCCAGATCACTTAAGCAGTTTATAGCTTTACTTTAGCTTTGTGGTCTGTTTTAGTGTAGATTAATGACCATTTGGATACATATGTAGTCATGATTTTTATGTAAATTAGATTTTACAACAATAAAGTGTATTCCCAATAGCTTTCTCCTGATAACCAATTCATTATTAAAGGTAATAGTCAATATAGTAGCGCAGAAATGACTTTGTGTGTAGAGCTGCAGCATGAACACTGAAAGCTAAAAGCACATTGACAGTCTCAGGATGTGAATCGCGTCTTATGTTCCTGTCTGAGAGTCTCTACATACAAGATATTTCCTGATGTATTGCTGCAATCCCAGTCAGTTTCCTCTCTTACTGCATGAACAGAGTAAATTGTGCTTTACTAATATGGTGGTTTTATCATAGTTCATTACTGGAGCGGATGACAGCGGGCCAGTATCAGGATGACGGTCAGAGCTGCTGTGTTTGACAGGGTTTTGTTGGTCACAGCAGATTGACTCCTGCTGTCTGACATTAATGACATATGTCAGTCAGTCTGCTTGACAAATACAAAACATTAAATCATGTTTATACCTTAGTAAATAGATTTGTGTATTTGAATTGTGTACACAATTTTCACCTGTTTACACAGTTTTAACACAATCTAATAAATAAATATCTCTGTGTTTGTGTGTACACACACACACACACATATATATATATATATATATATATACACACACACACTCTCTCTCTCTATATATATATATATATATGTGACATGAATATTGGTCTTAAATAGCTTTTTTATTTATTTTGTTTTATATTGTATTTATTTTATTTAGTTAGTTTTTATTTTAGACTATTAATTTTTAGTCTTACTGTTAAATTAAATTGCAAATTACCTTGCAAATTGTTTTTTTATTTACCAAATATTATTTATCACAATAAACAAAAATTATGAATAAAATATACATAAATATTGTGTATATATTCAATATATAGCCTAACTATTATATATATATTCAAATATATAAATCTAAAACTTAGGCTTACTTTTTTGAGTAAATAAAACAAACTAATCAAAGTAAATTCAAACGTAGCTGACAATAAACTTAGTCTGCTGTCATGGAAAGAAAAAATATTAAGTCATTAAAAAAACTTAATTAAAACTTAATTAGTCAACATTTTATCTCAAAGATAACACTTTTTTGTTTCTTCAAAAGAATGCAGTGGTGAAGTAAAGTGGAGTAACCGCTCTTAAAGTACCCAGCACTCTTCAGTAGGAGCAGAACTGAACCAGAGGATTCAGAAGCGAAAGAGTGGCTCAGAACAGCAGGCGGAGATCGATGGACCTCAGGGTTTGTGAAGCTGTGAGGCAGAACAGCACAAAACCACATTGCTCAACCCTAGACCTCACAGCCCCCCTGACGTCACTCAATTTATCCCTTAAAACTCATCTTTGATAATCCAGTTTTGTCCTGTGAAAATAATTTTTTCATGCCTTAAAATATCTTGAATATAACTTTACGCCCTTACCTCATTTAGTATACAGGCATTAATGAATATGCTAATTAGCCCCTCCTCCACTCAAGAACACACACACATACATATATATATATATATATATATATATATATATTGCACAAAACTTAAAAAAAATATCAAAGTTATCAGAATAGCAAGCAACCAACATGATCGAATACTGACGAAGTAGGCTACTACGTCCCAAAGTTTGCCTACTTTTCTCCTACGCACTCAAAAGTATATACTACTTCTTCACAAAAAAAGCACATAGCTTTAGGGCAAAGTATAAGTAGGTGAACTGGGACACTTAAAAAAATAAATGCTAGAAGAAAACACACATTAGTCAACATAGACACATTCACCTGTTTTTACTGGGTTTCCCAAATCTGTGCTGATTCTCACCAACTCATACATCTCTGCATGTGCTGCGAGTTTAACATGCATTTGGGAACACTATGCGCTAGGTTCTCTTGATTTACATTTACATCATTTTCAACATTTTTGTTGACAGAAGCATTTCACCTCTTTTCTGCCAAAATAAAAGTCTGAGGACTTGAAATGTTATAAGCTCGAGGGTTTGAACATTTGAGAGTGAAGAATTTAAGACATAAACATTTGTATTGTAACTTGTGTAAAATAAAATTGTTGCAATTACTATGAAATACTGTAAATATAAATATTGTAGTCCAACTGTAATTTACAACAGTAATATCATATATCACTCACACACACTGTATATGTATATACATATTAGAGTTAATAAGAACAACAACAACAATAATAATAGTAATTTCATTTAAATATTAAAACGTACATTTTATACATTTATTTGCATGTCATCTGACCATTGACTGTCATCATAGAAATGTGGATATGCAAATATGTTGCTACATTATTAAGAAAATATTTGATGTCTAAGAGGTTCAGCTGGGTTAGATTTTTGCTGAATCATTCACAATAAGACAACAGAGTGGATTTGACCCTCATGATGAGTTTCACGCTGGTCTGAGACTCTGATGACGTTTGCTGGGGTTTTAGAAGCGATACGGTCAGGATAGATTTGGGACATGTGGAAACAGGACAGGAGCAGCATCACTGAAGGGCTGACAGTGAATGTCTGGAGGATGAAGTCTCTGCAGGATTACTCAAGATGCTGAGCTCAACAGAGCATGAGAGAGAGAGAGAGAGAGAGAGAGAGAGAGAGAGAGAGAGAGAGAGACTTATGCTGGCTCTTCCTGACTGTTGCTCATTACTCACTTCACAATCATTCAAAGAAAACTGAAAAATTACATTTGCTTTAATAACATTTGCTCTAATGGCATTTGCTTTAATGACATTAAGAACAGATCATCATTCATGCCATTTGTTTTGTGTGTGTCATTTGTGTGTGTCCACTTGTTTTGAGTGTGTGTGTGTGTTGCATAAGAGAATTGCATAGAAGAATAGTGTTCTTCATTTCAATGTTTTATATACAACTACTTATTTTCCAGTTTACGGCACAAATACTAAGCAACGTGAATTACTTGAAACTACATGTACATAAAAAACCATGTACAACTAGTCAAAGCACAGTTGCTGAACACAGAATTTGAAATTTAACAATATTGCTAAAATGTTAAGGGTTTGTGAGTTCCCATCATGCAATGCAGCATGAATAAATAATGCAGTTAGTGTTATAGTATTTCTGTTTCACTGTTTGATGACTTTTGTTTAAACTTTTGTTGTTGATTTATTGTTATATGTTGTGCTGTGATGTTAAGAGCTCATATTTTACATTTATTGATTGTCAACATTCTTAAGGTTGATATATACATATGTGGCTACTAAAATTACAGTATATATAGCTACCAAAATAATCAGTTTATTGTGTCACTAATTGATAATTCACTGAACAAGAAATCTGTAGTTGCCGCAGTGAATTTATTTGCTAAATGAGGCATTTTGCATTTAGTGAACAAAAATTCAAAACATGGACAGTTTTCATCAATAGCATCAAGTTGCATTGAATTTTGTTTTCTCAACAATTCCCTTTTTTATAGTGCAAAACTGACTGCATTTGTGTTTTTAAAACATTTTCCTGATCTAATTATGAACTAATCATCAGTGCACATGATTCTGAAAAAAACAACTGTTCGTCTAACAAAATATAAGAAGTTACCCCATCTCTGAAACTATTTTCTTGTTACCAGTTAACAGTAATTTAACATTAATATAACAGCAATGGCATCAAATAATGAGTGATGTGAAAAAGAAGACTCACCGTTGGAATGCGTAGACCTCTAACTTCAATATCTCAGTCAGAAATCCTCTTCAGAAATGTGTGCCGGTGGTTTTTCAGAAGGGTTTTTTTAATTCGATCCTCCAGAATCCACTGCAAACACACATTCAGATCTGAAACATTACATCACATGTCTGAAATAAAAGTTGTTGCTGCATAAAGTATAAAGCTATATAAATAAATGTGGAGAGCAACGCAGAGCATTTGATTTTGGATGAATTTGATGTGCTCAAATTAAAATCTGAGGAGCAGAAAACTTGAAACCCTCAGTTTGATCTCTATTGTTGTCTAGTTGAAAGTGTTGCAGATCTCATTTGTGACTTTTCTTCCTCCGTTCCCTCGACTGACACACAACTGGCTCATTTCACATTTCAGTGGTTAAGTTGGTGAGTTTAGTCGGAGTGACAAACATGATAAACATTGGCGTCTCTCCTGTGCTGCTCGTCCGATCGCAGCGAGTCGAGTGTGTGTGTGTGTGTGTGTGTGTGTGTGTCTGTGTGTCTGTGTGTGTGTGAGACATTTCCAGCAGTCACGGTCGGTTTAAACTCACTTCAGTGTGTGCCAGTGGAAAGGTGAACGACCATCATTTATTTACACATGGACACAATAGAGTCACACAGTATGTGTCGTACTGTGATTAATATTTCATTCCACACCACTGATACCTTCATTTAAAGCACATATAATGACTAAATGGACTACAGCACATATTAAAAGTGTCACTTGTGGCCATGTATTACTTTGGGCATGATATATGATTAATGGACAGTTGTCAGCTACGTGTAACTTTGCATTTGATTCATAAATCTTTCAGTTCAAAACACGCACTAAGGGACTCAGTGTCTAGTAATGATAAACAACACGATCTTAATTGCTATTTGAAGAGGAATCCATATTATAGAGGTATTATACACAATTATTGAGAAAACCTAATGTGAGAGCTTCATTATTTATTAAATGATGCACTTTACCTTCAAAAATACTTTTAAAGGTGAACTACAATAGTCTCCATTTGTAATAGAAAGATCACTTTCTGTATTTTTTTTGTAATTTTCCAAATTTTTATAACTTTATTTTCATATTATCCTAGATTTTTAATGTAGCCTCAGACAAATGTCCACTGCTATAAATTAAATGAAATGAACATTAAATTAAATATAAATTGTATTCAAAGTAATTAATAAATGTATTTAATTAAAGTAATAAAATATATAAAATATTTTATAAAATTAAAATAATTAAAATAATGATTCAGAATGCAGCAGCACGACTGGTCTTCAATGAGCCCAAAAGAGCTCATGTCACACCTCTCTTTATCTCCTTGCACTGGCTACCGGTTGAGGCTCGCATCAAGTTCAAGACATTGATGCTTGCATATCGAACAACCACAGGCTCTGCACCCGCCTACTTCCACTCACTATTACGAATCTACATTCCCTCCAGAAGCCTGAGATCCGCTAGTGAGCGACGCCTCGTGGTTCCATCACAGAGAGCCTCAAAATCACTCTCCAGAACATTCTCGTTCACTGTTCCTGGCTGGTGGAACGATCTTCCCACCACAATCCGGAATGCTGATTCCCTGACAATTTTCAAGCGACAGCTGAAAACTCATCTCTTTCAACACTCTTTGACTTCATCCTAAAAAAAAAAAAAATCTTTCTCTTTACTTATTCCTTCCCTTTCTACTTTCTCTTTTCTTATTCCTTCCCTTTCTAGCTTGTAATTATTTTTGAACAATGCCTGAAACTTGGTATTATGAGCACTTCCTGTCTGCCTCTTTATGATGAATCGCTTTGTATTCCCCAATTGTAAGTCGCTTTGGATAAAAGCGTCTGCAAAATGACTAAATGTAAATGTAATGTAAATGTAAAATAAATTAAATTAAAAAATAAAATGATTGAACATTATTTATGAATTATATTTACATAAAACAATTACTCAAAATTATACCAATTATTCAAAATGTAAAATTAAATTATGTAAAACTGAGTAAAATTTTTGAAAATTAAATGAAAATTATATTTATAATTGCTAGGGACAATTTAGTGGTCGCTGGATATTGGTAGGGGCATTGAATCACACACACACACACACACACACACACACACACACACACACACACACACACTTGTGAATAAAACTGTGTTACTAAAGGAGGAAAACTTGGTGATTAACAGATGCCAATAGTACTAACGGTGATAGTCAAGCTAACGTACCTCTGTAAAGGACAAAATGAATTGTGATTGCTAATAGCATCATTTATTTGCATGCGCCTTCTGAAAATCAGGTAATGTTACAAACACAAACAACACAATTAGTGCAGAATGCAGTTTGCACAACACTCTGTGATAAAGTTAAATGCACCAGGCAAATGACTCCAGTGAATACGCTGCATGCTTTAATGAGCCTCATTTGCAAAGAAAGGAGACGTGTTTGCACTGAAAACAATCAGTTTAAATGCTCACAGTGCAGCTCTAATGCATTTAGCATCTTGCACTGAATTGCAGGTGCTTTGTGAATAATGTGCCACAGTGGGATCGACCTCTGTGAGTCTGAACTCTGATTAAACTGGTGTGTGTTGAAGGTCACTGGCACGTCTACAGATCCGCTCTGACAGCTCTAGACATCCTGCAGTGATGAACGGCTGCCGAACGCAAGGCCGGACACAGTTAATGTCACCGGGATTATCGCTCCCGTCCCGCCAAACGAAACTCGCACATGCCGTAAATCTCCTGACGCGATGTCCATTTCCATTAGCCGTATTTCATCACTCACTTAAGGTGAGAACTTTCATTTTTTTATACTCGTGCTGCAGTTGCAAATCTGGAGAAAGGAAGGAAGAGAGACTCTGGCTTATTGGTTCTCTAATGGCCCGTTATCATAGCTGTGTAATGTCATTGTACTTCTAATGTGAAATTTAATTACTGGTTGAGATAACATGATCTGGAGGTTCAGGAAAATTACAGCTTTATGTTTCACTTGAGTTACATTCCTTTCTTGTTGTGTTTTTATGTGAACTGCTTTTGGAAACAGGACTGTTTGCACCAAAGGCAGAGGTTTGAGATTAACATTGGATGGGACATTTTAAAACCAACCACAAATGTTTAACACAGAAAACGTTTTCAATATTTCATGTTAAGTGCTATTCAGGACCTGAAACTAAGGTTTGTAAAATATTTTTTTGCATTTTTAGCCCTCTGATGTTTCCAGGCCATAAGCAACCTATTCAGGAAGCCATTTTAGAGCATGATATCTTGAGAATTGTGATTGCTGGACTCATAGAAATTGGTGGATACATAGACAAACATGTTCCATTCAAGCCCAAATGGTTCAGATGTAACTCAGGGTAAAAATATTTACAGAATTGGCCGCTAAAGTTGGGAAAAAGTGAAATTTTCTAGAGGTGGGTCATATCGGCATCTCAAAGACACCCATAAAATGACTAAGGATACTAATATAAGAATTTCGGTTTTCATAAGCTTAAATTGACTGTATCAGTCTGTCATGAATATGAGATATTAACATATTAGTCAGATATGACAGTATTTTGCCAATTTTGAGGCACTCATTTGAAAATGCAGACAATTGGAAGACTCTTGTCAATATTTCAGTTTATTTGCTATTCAGGACCCTAAAACTAAGGTTAATATATACATTGCATTTTTAGCCCTATGATATTTCCTGATCAAAAAGCATTTTATCTGGGAAGCCATATTTAGAGCTTGATATCTTGAGATTTGTGATGACTGGACTCAGTAATTGGTGGATCCACTGACAAACAGGTATATATTTATCCTTTATGTTTCCATTTAGCATTTTCTCTATATCTCACACGCTTCTGGGACTTAATTTTGTTGGTAAGCATGAATATGTATGCCTGTTGATGAACCATTGCAGCATGAAAAATTGGTCATTTTTTCATCTGAAAGTGAAAGTTTATGCAAATAAAATGAATTTATTTAGTTTTTTGATTCTATGTTGTTTTGTTAGAAATAAATGTCTCATAAATCTGTACTGATTTTGAGCAATCGTGAGTTATAGTTTCAAAGAAATTAAATTCAAGTTCATTCATTCCAATGGGGTTAATACTAGTAATTCTCAGATTATATGTTATTATAAATTTCATACAATGATATATTTACATAAAATTTCTCGTCAATATTGAAAAAAATATATATGCTTTTTTGGTGTGGTTCTTTTGTAATTTCAAATTTCAGTGAAAGATAATCCCAATGATATTACCTGTGTCTGGCCTGGCGTTGGTCACGGCAGGATGTCCAGACAAACCAGCGGTTCTGCAGCAGAAGTTGTAGCATGCAAACCTCCTAAAAGACAAGCAGAGGAAGGACATTAGATGGAAGTCACAGCAGACAGTGACATTATACAGCTCAATTCTTCTTCACAGTTAACTTATGATAAGTTGCTGCTGCTCAGTAGAAAGAGGGCACAGCTGTATCTCTCCTCTCATCCGCCCACCCGCTGATCCTTTCTGAGCGCTTTTGTTTTCAAGATCTGCTTTTCTCTCCGCGCCACAGGACGCATTAATGCACCTGTTAAAAACGCTCTTCTCACCCCCTGATGAGATACTGTCACTCAACACGGAGACTGACAGCTAGGGAGCGTTACTGTGCAGTGCATGCTGGGAAATGTCCCCCTGCTGCTGTCCTGACAGTGGACCTCTGGGACTCCGGCTCTTTAAATGTCCCTTGATACGAGGAGGAATTCAGCCGGATAAGGAAACAGCTCCGTGTTTCGGCTAAACCCACCGGCTCTCCAAAGGCCTGTCATCTACAGTTTGCAGAAAGAAAAGGTTTGGGATATAAGAATGGAAAATGCTGGCTTGAGTTTTTTTCTTCCACTTGCACTTACAGTTTTCTTTTTTTTTTTTGCTTGCTGCACAGATGAAAAAAAGCAGTTCTGCTCAAAACAAGTAAAATCTTTTGCTTATTTAGTTATGAAGTTCAATGAGGACACCAAACAAACTTTTCTCTCTTGCTGTTTTTAACTACTTTAAAAGAAAAGCAGAGACAATGTCCTTAGAGAAACTTGAACTAACAGAAAAACTCAAAGTTTTCTATTTTCTATATCAAACTGTAACAGAAAAATAATCCAATTAAATGACATAAAATTTAATTTTAAAAAGTAAATTATATTTAAAATTATTAATAGGTTTGTTTAAACAAAGAGTTTACCATGAAAAACTGTAAAAAATTAAGATAAATTAAAATAAATGATTTAACATTAAATTAAATATAAATTATATTTAAAAACAATACATTTATTTAAATAATTAAAACAAACAGTTAATAAAGATACTATAAATTATTCAACATGAATTTTTTTTCACAATTAAATTAATTGACTGAATAAATATAAATTATCTTTTAAAATAATACATTTAAATAATTAAATCACATTCAAAAAAAATCAAAAAACAAAAATGATTTAAAATTAAAATAATTTTGATTAAAAATTTAGTTAGATATTAATTCAAATAAATGTTGAAAATAATATAAATTATTCAAAATGAAATAATGACTTAAAAATGATCATTTAAAATGATTTTAAAATGGTGGAAATATTAATTATATTTAAATAAATAAATAAAATGTATATTTAAAAAATAAATTATTAATATAAAACAACAAAATAAAATGTTCAGAGGACATTCCATAATGCCGAAATCCACACATTAATCACTCTCACCTTAGTAATAATATGTGACCCTGGACCACAAAACCAGTCATAAGGGTCAATTTCTCGAAATTGAGATTTATACATCATCTGAAAGCTGACTAAATAAGCTTTCCACTGATGTTTGGTTTGTTAGGATAGGACAATATTTGCCTGAGATACAACTATTTGAAAATCTAAATATTGAGAAAATCTCCTTTAAAGTTGTTCAAATGAAGTTCTTAGCAATGCATATTACTAATCAAAAATTAAGTTTTGATATATTTACAGTAGGAAATTTACAAAATATCTTCATGGAACATTATCTTTACTTAATATCCTAATGATTTTTGGCATAAAAGAAAAATGGATAATTTTGACCCATACAATGTATTTTTGGCTATTGCTACAAATATACCCCAGCGACTTAAGACTGCTTTTGTGCTCCAGGGTCACATATCATTGTTTAATATCATTGCCATCATTTTTGCTATTCTGTTTGCTGGCACTAGTGGCACAAAAAATGACACATGATCGTGTGGACAGAGAAATCTCCAACAGCAAGAGTAAGAGAACGGAAGCAAGCTACGTTCACACTGCGAGCCTTAGCGCTCAACTCCAATATTCTCTCAGATCCAATTTTTTTGTGTAGATCATTTTTTTATGATACGAGCCCTCATGATTTGTTTGTATATAGAGTTGTCACTCTAATTCTAATGAGTTCTGACACATCACATTTCCACTGATTACCTTTTGCAACTGTCTTGATAACTTTGGGTATGTAAAATCTCCCGTCAGCGCAGAGTTATGACGAATGCCGAGCTAGAGTGACGCAAAAGTCGCATGAAATCCGACATGACTGTTCACACATTTATCAATGAGTCACCGAGATCATTTCAGCCGCTCTCATCCTCCAGATAGAAATCACTTCAGCCTGTGTGTGTACGGATCGATCTCACATTCACCTCAAAATCAACTGAAAACACATATAAACTATATTTTGCATGAAGAAAATACAGACTATTGTAATACCATCAAGATTTTTTTTTGTTACACTGTAACATTATTTTACACATCAACAAGGCACATTTCCTCCCAAATTCTCATTACTGTAATGAAAAAAAGTCTCAGTTTCATTACCAGAGCTCTCATTATTCTGGTTGGTGATTCTCATTAGACTCTGAATCTCCTAAAATAATGAAGCATTTCTTTATATTTTAAACAAATGGCCAGTGAAAGATGCTAAATATTCAGAACACTTTTCAGAACATTATTTATTCACCTCAGAAGGACAAACTATTAAGTATTATACAGAATGAGCACTTTAACTTTTGATTTGTTTATAAATATCTATATAATTCAATAAATTAAATGATTTAAAATGAATCAAATTGTATTTAAATACTTTTTTTATTGTGTATATATATATATATATATATATATATGGGTCACAAAATGATTTGTGACCCAAAAATGATATATTTTGGGTCACAAAATTAAATAAATTAAATGATTGAAAATTAAATATAGATTATATTTAAATAAAATAATTATTACTTCTATTTAAATAATGATGTAAATAAAAAAAAAAGATTAAAATAGTATAAATTACGGATTATTACAGATTACAGGACAAACTGTATATATATATATATATATATATATATATAAATTAAATAATTAAGAATTAATAATAAGTATTAAATGTATTTAAATAATTATTTAAAATAAGTATTTAAAAAAATTTATTCTGAGGACAAACTAAGAATTATATATGAGCTCTTTTGTCATTTTTTCTATGTGTTTATCAATATCTGGGTGGCATTAATTATGTGTGTGAGTGTGTGTGTGTAAACACACACACAAAAGCCTTAATGGTCCTGAAAATAGGCAGTTTTCTTTATGAAAAAAATGGTTTTGATTATTTTGCGTGTGAAATATGACCTGCACATGTTCCTGACAGGTTTGATGAGATTCAGCGTGATCTATGACTGATCTTCAATCAATCAGACACTGCTCATCTGACGGCGTGTGTCGTATGTGTCAGGACTCGTCCCGCGGGAGAATGACGCGGTTCCTCTCATATAATAAATGCCTGTGTTTTCTCATTTTATCCTTCTGTCACCTATCTAGCACTTCTGCAACTCGGAAAATGGAAAATCTGCCATCTAGAGAACGAGAGAGAGAGAGAATAGCGGCGTTATTGAGGACACTCGAACAAAGCCTCACGCTGATTTTCCCAGCAGCCTCTCTGATGAGATCAATAAGTGTTTGTGTGTTCGTCTGTCTGTCAAACACACATATTGAAACACACCTTCTGAAGCAAAAGACTCAAAGAGTACTGAAGGATCGTTCATCCAAAAATTGGACTTCTGTCGTCGCTTACTAACCCTCATGTCGCTCCAAACCAGATTTCCAGAGCAACAGATTGTTTTCAGTGCAATGGAGCCTTTTAACTCAGAAGATCAATCAAAGCTTGATTTATGTGACTCTTTTTAATCTTTTCTAAGGGTTCGACACAGCCACATGAACATTTTCATCTGCTCTTCAGGAAATATTCATTTGAAGGATGAGGGTGCATCAGTGATACATGATCCACTGCAAAAAAAAAATCTTGTTTTCAAATACAACTATCAAAATGAAGTGAGTTTATGCTGAAAAAAAACAAAAAACAAGTGGTTCAGAAAAAATGTGGTTCCTACTTAAGCAAAAATTCACTTAATATTGGATACTCACATTTTTCAGCAAATAGGACTTAAGTAATTTTGCATTTCAAGTCTTGTTGACTAAAAATGATTAAAAATGAAGCGAGCTTTTTGCTTTAAACAAGGAAAAATGTTGCAGTTTTTACATTTTTTTTATTTCAGAATTACTGTTTCACAATTTTGACTCGTAAACTTGCAATTGTGCATTTATATCTCAAAATTCAGAGAAAATTAGAATTGCATGAAAGAAATAAAGTCAGAATTGAAAACCTATAACTTCAAAATTGTGAGAATAAAGTTGCAGTTTTGAGGAAAAAAAAGTAAGAATAGTGAGACATAAACACAATTTTGAGAAGCAAAGTTTGAATTGTAGCAACTACTTTTTTTTTTTTTTTTTTTTTTAAATCCCATGGCAGAAATGGGCTTCCGTAGAAAAAAAACCTTGTTTTCTCTGTGAATTGAGTTTATTTTTCCAACTAAATTGGCAGATTTTCTTGTTTTAAGCTTAAACTCACTTATTTTCTGACTCAGACTTAATATCTCAAATCATTTTGCTTCTCAAAATTGCTTTCTATATATCATATATAAATATATCAAAATGAAGTGAGCTGTTGCTTAAAACAAAATAAAACAAACAAATAATAATAATAATAATAATAATAAAATGATAATTTATCCTTGAATTCATTTTATTTTTAAACGAGATATATGTTCTTGTTTTAAACTCACTTAATTCTGATCAGTTTTTCAGAAAACATGGCTTAATATCTGAAGACATTTTGCTACTCATATCTTGACTTATGAATGTTTATATATTTGTACTGGAAAACAACACAAAATCAGCACTATAATAGTGTGCTGCTGTAGTAAAATGCCTGATAAACACAAATAGTATGAATAAATGATTCTCTGGATTCCACTTCAACTCTCAAAGGCTGTAATTTCATTTAGTTAGTTGTTTTGTCACATTTAATCACTGCATATGCAAATACAATAAAAAGCTAAATTATCAGTATGAAGGAAATCATCATAAATGATAGAGGAGGAAAGAATGATGTTAAGTGTTTCAATGCATTAGCTTCACACACATCAGATAAATGAATGTTTTTGTGTACTCACATACTGTATATCTTGAGCAAACCTTGGGAAGCAAGATTTTCTCCAGAAATATGTCTGCTGTTGCACAGAAGAAAGTAAGTCATACAGGTTTAATGAGTAAATGATGAGGGTTCAATTCAAGAAACAATATATATATATATATATATACATATGTGTGTATGTGTGTGTGTGTGTGTGTGTGTGTGTATGTATATATATATATATATATATGTGTGTGTGTGTGTGTGTGTGTGTGTGTATATATATAGTACATTTCTTTAGGGAATATAACTATAAAATATAAAAAGGTAATTGTAACTTCTTAATCTCATAATTCTGAGTTGAGCGTTACATTACTTTTTCTCATCTGGCCTGGGCTTGCATGTTTATATTTCATTTTAAAAAAGTTTTATTTTTGGCAAATATAAAAGCAGTGTCACATCAAAAGTGAAATGATAAAGCCTCAAGCTGAAGGAAATGTAAATTCACCTCTGTACAAACAAATCTTTCAGCTGTGCTGCCATTCTGGATTGCATGAAGAACAGGACACAGGAGAAGAAAGTTCAACACTCTTCAGCAAAAAAAAAGTTTTGCTTATTAGTATGGTTTATATAAAATGGGATTAAATACATTAAAGATATCTGTGCTATTTAACATATTTAATTTTTGCAGGTTTGCTGTTTAATTTACAGTAAAATATCTGAGTTACTTTTTCGAATAAGTAACACCAACTCAGATATTTTACTGTAAATTAAACAGTAATACATTACAGGTAACTTGGAAAAGTAATCAGATTACATACCTCACATTACTTGTAATGCATTACCCCCAACACAGGCACACAGAAAAATGAAAGTCATCAATTGTGAATTTGGGGTGGTAGGTTGAAAAAACTCACTTTGAATTAATTTTGAAGAATGCATCAGCTGCATTTAATTTCTCTGAGCGGTCAAATAATCAGGAAAAAGCAACTATATGCTCAAAAATAAATATGGTGTAGATACATGCATAAATAATCATAGAAAGTTTTGTAAATAATATGTGATAATATAAATAATATTTCAAACTGTTTGGTCTGCTTCATTCTCCTGGACCAGCACATCTGCTTCAGAAACAGACAATTAAGACAAACAAGCTGAAAACTGCTAGTGATCATCACTGACAGACCAACAATACAAAAACAAAAATCACCAAATATATGCACCATAAATACAAGAACATCAGAGCCATTTTACACTGTACTTTTGATAATATCAAGATGATACAGACTATAGTTTTGGACATATTTGTGTAAATCTGTCTGCTTCTGTCCTGACGTTACAGACTGGATCACTGAGAGAAGAAACAAACAGTCGCCTCACAGAGCATGAAATAAGCAACGCTGTTGTTGTTTTCCACTTTCTGAATAAAACTATGAGGAAATCAATTGACCGAACGCTTCAGTACATCTTTTCCTCTAGTACTGGTAGTTTCTTTGAGTTTGCATTGATTTATGTAGGTGAACACTGACTGTCCGTCCATCATTCATAACTGATGAGTGAGAGATGAACACGGACAGCTCTGCTTTCTGCTTCAGTCTACACAATAAATAATGCATTAAACCTACCAAACTCAACCCCATCACAGTTCTACATTACCATAACATTCTTTAACATTATGCATTGTGTAACAGTTTCATGATTTTCTTATTACAGTTCAGAAATTCATATCAATGATATGTAAATATAAATCATGTAAAATGAACATTTATGCATTTGGCAGGCACTTTTATTCAAAGCAACATACATAGAACATAGAAGGAAATTAATAAATATATATGATTCATATAATACAAATATACTTATAATTATATAATAATTATAAATCAATTATCCTATAATTATATTTTATATTAAAAATGACAGAATTAAAAAAATCCTTAATTTGTTAAATATTTAATACTTCAACTTTTCGATAAAGAAATCCTTCAGTGACAGTTCAGCCTCAGTTTATTATAAATGAATATTTTTTTTAAAAAATATAAAATTTACATTTATTAATTTATTCATTATGAAATAGGCCACTATTACTTTTTACTGCAAAAAAGTGATATATAACATATGTGATATTACATTAATTATTACCAATTATGAAAATATGACAATACATATAGTATATAATAAAATTAATTTCAATATTTATAGGGAAATTCTTTAAAGGCTTCAGTAACCAAAATTAGATTTATTTAATTAATTATTTATTTGTTTGGGAACAACAAGCAAACTAACAAATACAGACCAAAAAGCATAATATACACTATAATAAATAAGCAATTATAAAAATGACATAAAATATGTAATGAAATACATTTCTAAATTTCTGTAAATGAGCTTTGGTTAATTATTTATATATTTGTTTGAGAAAGATAAGCAAGTTAATGTATTCAGACAGCTACAATGTGGCTTGGAAATAATGTATAAGTCAGTTCTACATGTCAGACTCCATTAATCTGTGTATAATTTGGTTTTGAGATCTGAATGTGAAACTGAAGGCATTATGGAGAGAGACTGTGTGTGTGTGTGTGTGTGTGTGTGTGTGTGTGTGTGTGTGTGTGTGTGTGTGTGTGTGTGTGTGTGTGTGTGTGTGTGACCTGTGCTCCATCCTACAGGACCAATAACATCACAGCCAGACTATCATCTGTCTGTGTCAGAGAAAGAAACACACTGATACACGCATATGCAGAAACACAGATGAGCTTTCTGCTGACACACACACACACACACACACACACACACACACACACACACACACACACACACAGCAGGTCTCTAAATGACACTGACAGCTCAATTCTTCTGGTTCCTGTGTTTTTCTATCCCTCTATTTCTGCCTGTCTCAATGACCATCAATCTGACAGACCCTCGACTGCAAAAACAAGTTGCAATGCCACTGACACACACAAAACACACACTTACACACACAACACCTACACTCAAAGTGCCCACCATCACACCACACTTCAAGAGCCGTTGAACTGAGGTAGCAAACAGGATTGCAATACAGACAGACAGATAAAAACACCAAAGAATTTACTTAAACTAAAATGAAAATGAAAGCTAATTCAGAATATTGATATAAACTACAGTATAATACATAATTAACAGTTATTGTATATAATATTAAATATTTTATGTAGTTTGTTTATTTATATAATATATAAAAAAATATATAATATATACATATAAAAAAAATCTAAAACAAAAAAGATTTACCGGAGTTCTGATCACACGCACCTGACCGTCATTTAATCACCAGCACCACAGTATAAGAGCACACAGTTCACACAAGCACATTGTCTGGTCTCCATTGTGGATAAGGACTCAATTCGTACGTCAAGCTACTTACCTGAATTCCTGCTCCAAGTTTCCTGATATCCTTCGTCTGCTCATTGTGTTCCTGTGTGTCTGCTACCATTACCTACCTGCATCCGATCTCCGATACCAGCTCCTGGAAACACACTCCGTCATCCCACGATCTCTCAAAACCTGGTAACAGAGTATATCTCCATCAGTATCATCTCCATTCTAGTCAAAGACTCTATATCTGCCATTACTCACCTGGTTCTGCTGTTCATTGACATCAGTACAATAAACCCGTCTGTTTGATTCTAACCTGTCTGTGCCCTGAGTCTGACCACACGTTACAACACATTAGTATTATTTAAAAAACAAAACAAAAAAAGACTGATATTACAATTCCAGTAAACCAATATTCATTTTTATGTTATGGTCCATAATTAATGAATGGCAATATAAAACCTAACCACTGTTTTGTCAAAATTAACAAAATATAGCTACATAGTAATATTTAAAAAGATGACAAAGGAATAACTAAATTACTCAACAACAAAAACTTGCATTTGAAATAAAATGGTCATCTTTGGGGCTAAAAGATGTGTTGAATTTCTTGTAATTCAGTGAATTCAACTTTCATAATAACATTTCAGTTCAACTTCTTTGACTGCAATCTACAGTATTTTCAGCATTCATCATCTCAAATTTTCACAAGACTAGACTTCAGCAGTAGAAAATTAGAGAAAAAAATACATATATTACAACAGCTTATAAATATGGTCAAAAACAAAAGATGAGTTCAGTTAGACAGACATCAGTAGAATAACGCAAAGGTCAAAGGTTATTCAAAAATATAACAAACTGAATTAATACTGTATACCTATTAATTCATGATTTGTAAGTAAAACTATTTTATTTCACAGGAAAAAGGTGTCTGTAACAGGGCCAAAACTAAGATTAAACTAAAACTATTTGAAATTAGTGCTGTCAAATGATTAATTGCATCCAAAATAAAAGTTTTTGTTTACATAATATATGTGTGTGTACTGTGTACATTTATTATTTATATATAAATGCACACACATGCATGCATATAAGAAAATAAGTTATGGTTACATTATAAATTATATGAATATAAATGTATACATGTAAATATTTTTGAATACTGTATGTGTGTGTATTTATGTATACATAATAAATGTACACAGTACACACACACATGTGAACAAAAACTTTTATTATGGATGCGATTAATCGTGATTAATCATTTGACAGCACTACTTGAAATAAAATGAATGCTAATTGAAATAAAGTAAAACGTAAAAATGCAAACTTATTTTATTTCAGCTGCCAATGAAGGAACCATTTCTCATTTTAATTTAGTTGATCTCCATGTTCTAAAATAACTAAAGATAAAACATGAATAAAATACATATGAGAATGAAATATAAAATGTAATGAAAAATATACAGACATATTAAAGACCTGGGGCCCGTTTCAGAAAGGAGGTTAAGTGAAAACTCTGAGTATGTTAACCCTGAAATGAGGGAAACTCTGGGTTTTCCGTTTCAAAATGGGAGGTTTGTCAAACCCGGGAAAGCAGGGTAAGTCAAGCCCGTTTCTGAAAGAGAGGTAACTTATACTCAGAGTCAGTTACCGCGGTAACTTACGCTGTGAACCTAACCTGGTCGGGAGCAGGTTTTCTTTGGTAAACCCAGAGTTTCTTTCCGTCTCCTCCCCCTTTTTAAAGTGTAAGCGATGTTTTAATACCTCATTCATTCATTCACGCTGCAAAATTGCTTTTCTTACTATTTTTGTCTTATTTCAAGTACAAATGTTTAAAAATTCTTAAGTTAAGATGCATTTTCTATAGATGAAAAATTATCTAGATATTTGTTAAAATATAAAATTGTTCTCCATAGGGTAAGAAAAATAATCTTAATGCAAACGGAGGCTATTTTTAATTTCTTACCCCATTGCCAGATAATTTGCAAAATAAAATAAAAAAAAATTACTTAAATTATTTTTATTTTTTTCCCCTTCATGGAAACAAGACTAAATACCTTATATTATTTATTTTATTATAATTTTTTTTTTACACCGTATTCATGTATATATTTATTTGAGCAGTACCATTTTAAATTTTCTTCAAACCATCGGAGATGCAGAGCACATTATAAGTCCTGTATGCAGATTTTAAGGAAAGTGTGCATCACTCTCACGCTCTTTCTGAGATTTTTTTCCTGGACATAAATCCATCAAAGAGGAGTTTCACAGGACTGTAGGTCAGTGGTGTAGAAATCGGTTTAAATGAGGCTAATCTGATAAATGACGTTCACTTGATAACATCTTTCTGTGACCTCTGGAAGTAACCCAATAATCAGAATTTCCTTCAGGATTTCCAGTGTGGTTGGATGCATTGATGACAAGCATATCCCCACCATCGCACCTTCTGAAAATGAAACTGATTACTGTATGGAATGGAAGGATGCAGATGGAGGGGTAGTACGAGCTGTAACCACCACCACAGCTGTTAAATAAACAAATTATTCACAATTTTTTCGTCATCTTTATTTCCTAATACAAAAGCAAAAGTTATTCTTTTTACTTTTGGATTTTAGAAATCTTCCAATACTCCATCTCCTCTTCATCTGTCAGTGGTGCTGGTGCTCTGCCTTCTTGCTGTCGACAAGTCAGTAGTTAATTTTATTATTCTAATTAATAAATGTAACAGGTTGGATTAGAGAATATTTAATTATGTGAAAAGAGTGTTAGACTATGTGGAAAAAGCTTCAGCGCATTGAAATAGACACTAAATGATATTTAATGTCAAATGTTTGTCAAAAAACTAAAAGTCATTTAGCCCACACCCATGAACCTTTCATGTTTAAAGCTTTACCTTGATTGAAGTGTGTTTTTATACTTCATTTTTAGCTGCTGCCACGTTCTTGTTTCTTTTTTCTGTCTTTTTCCCTTTTTTTGTGGCCATGGGATACCATTAAAATGAATATTAATTCAATAATTTACAGTTTTCACCTCTGATATTATAACAGTTATTAAGTTATTGACAGTTATTAAGAATTAAAGTTACGCATTGACGTTGCGCGCTGACGTCTTTTTGGCGGGAGCTGTTGCCATGGTGAATCGTAATATCTGCACTCTATTGATGATGGCTTTTTATAGTCGTGGTGCACGCGCTTAACTCAGAGTCAACCTACTTAGAGTTGAGTAAACTAACACAATTCAGCTGTTCTGTAACCGAAAACTCAGAGTTTCCCATCTCAGAGTAAGTCAACTCAGAGTTCAAGTTTAAACTCAGAGTTGGTTGAACCTCCTTATTGAAACGGGCCCCAGTAACTAATAAAATAACAAAAACACAACAGAATCACTAAAACTTTAACTTAAATTGAAAACAAAAATTAAAAATAAAATCCAATTCAAAATATGACAGCATGTTGATGAGGGTAAAATAACACTGATCCAAACACAAAGGAGACGTCGGTCAGCTCCAGACGTGCCCTCAGTAGAGCTCTTATTTTCTCGCTCACTGCTGAGTCTCTGACTAAAGCCCTTGACCTGCTGTTTGCAGTCATCGGCTCTTTCATTTGTGAGCACTTAAGCTGAGTTTGTTCTAATTATCAGCTCTCTGATGAGCTTTCAGGGGGAGAGCCAGTCAACGCCTAATTGTCTATTGACATCACCCATCCATCTGTGAATCTAGTTCACCGAGCAACTATTTGATTTGGGCTCGCTAAGATTTCCAATGTTTTTAAAAGAACTCTCTACTGGATCAAAAATACAGTGAAAACACAAACATTGTGAAATTTGATTATAATTTAAAAGAACTGTTTTCTATTTAAATACATTTTAAAATGTAATTTATTCTGTGATGCAAAGCTGAATTTTCAGCATCATTCCTCCGGTCTTCAGCGTCACATGATCCTTCAGAAATCATTCTAATATGCTGATTGGTTGCTCAAGACACATTTCAGATTATTATCAGTATTGAAAACAGTCGTGCTGCTTCATATTTTTGTGGCAACATTGTTAATGAACAGATCAGTTTGATCACATTAATACATCCTTGCCAAATAGCAGTTTCCATAAAAATATGAAACAGCATAACTCTTTTCAACATAATCAGAAATGTTTCATGAGCAGCAAATCAGCATATTAGAATGATTTCTGAAGGACGCTGAACCCTTGAGTAATGATGCTGAAAATTCAGCTTTAACTCGCAGGAATAAATTTTAAAACATGTTCATATATTTAAAAAAAAAACAGTTATTTTAAATTGTAATAATATTTCACAAATTTTACTGTATTTGTGATCAAATAAATGCAGCCTTGGTGATCAATAAGGGCCTTTTTTTCAAAAACATGAAAAATCTTAATTACTCCAAACTTTTACCTGCCAATGCATATGTATAAAAAAAAAATCTTTTTGTTAGCCATTTCTTCCTAAGGCCCAAAACATACTCTACACATCATGTAACGCAACCAAAGCAATGCAAACTTGCTTTTTTATGCACCATTGAGTTCACAAAACATGTCAGACAGAAATTATACGTTGCTTCAAGTACATACTGCAATTTACATCAGTATCCAAACCGAGAGAAACACTTATGATGGCACTTCACATGAGATTGTTGAGCTGCTCCAGAAACACGATGTGATTAAATCTGTGGATGGAAAGACAAACAAAAATGTTTGTTTTAACGAGTGCAAAGGAAAGATGAAGGTTGTTCTGTTTGCAGCCATCACCTGTTACTGGATACAGAGGCGTAGGAGGAGACGCCGCACACAATGAATTATTTATCCCGCCGCTCCTGATTCAATTGTGTGTGAACCTGAAGAACTCCTGCCGCTGATTCAGTTCTGCTCGCTTGGCATAAACTTTACCACAGTGAATTCTTCGATCATCTAGACTTTGTGTTGTGGGATCGTTTCATTTTAATGCATAAGTTTAATGAAGCTTTACATAAACTCATTCTCTTTCCTGACTGTTTTTAATTTCCATTCTCTGATAAGAATATATTGGTACACTTAATAACAGAGTTCACAGAAATGCTAACATTAGTTACAATACTTTAATCTTAATGTTAATCTCTAATTATCTTACTAATACATTTTTAAGATCAATAGCTGCATCTGTTTACAAGGTTAATGCACTGTGAACTAACATTTTTATTATCTAACACTAACAAAGATGAATAAATTCTGCAAAAATATATTGCTATAGTTAATGCATTAATAGAATGGTTTACCCAGAAATGAAAATTTGCTTGAAACATATTCATCCTCAGGCCATCCAAGATGTAGATGAGGTTGTTTCTTTACATTCCATCACTTGCTCACCAGTGGATCCTCTGCAGTGAATGGGTGCCGTCTTTAACTTTAAACTGTTGCTTCTGGTCAAAATAGTCCAGAATCCATCCAGAGTCCATAATTCATAATGTTGCTGTACTGTACTGATTACGAGCCAAAACACTCCAAAACAGCTCTAAACAAATATGTGGGTGGATTTTGATGTAAGAGACAACAGGAGATGGACTTTTCGACTCGAAGAAGCATCATTATGGATTGTGGACTCGTATTTTGGCCAGAAACGACGGTTTGAAGGTAAAAACGTCTTAATCATAGGTTTGTTTCTTATAAACGCACAGCTTTTCGCTTCTCAAGACATTAACTGATGGACTGGAGTGGTGTGGGATGCTTGTGGATTATTGTGATGTTTTTATCAGCTGCTTGATTCTGACGGCACCCATTCACTGCAGAGCATCCATTGCTGAGCAAGAGATGCAATGCTACATTTCTCCAAATCTGATCTGATGAAGAAACAAACTCTACATCTTGCTTGGCCTGATGGGAAGGAAATTTTAAAAATTGTCATTTTTGGGTGAACTTTTCATTTGACTAATGTAATGCATTAACTAACGTTAGCAAATGAGACCTTATTGTTACCAAAATATCTGACATTTATATACTAATAGGTCCTGCTTATTTAATCAGGCATGAGGTATAATCATGACAGCAACTGATGTTTGTGATGTAATGTGCTATTAACCTTTTGCAAAGTATGAAAAATCACCATATTTAAAAACGTTCACCAAAATATGGTCAGTTTGTAAACCCGTACTAATTAATTAAGAGCTTTTCAACCAAACGCACACACCAGCCTCTCCACTGGCAGCAAGTACAATAGTTGGCAGCTACCCGTCGACCCCTGTTACTATAGCAACAGCCGTTCATTTGTTTTCTGTCATGTTTCTGTGTGTCTGTCTGCATGTGGCATGATCATTATTCGGCATTAACAACAAACTACATAAACAGGGCCAGATTTTCTGCAGCTAAACCCTTATAGCAATTTGACTTAATAACTACAGCTCTAGCTGCTATATTGTAAAACCATAATAAACGAGTGGTGCTAAACTCAGTATGTGACCATCACACAGACTTACATGATCCTTCTTTCATCGTGCGTCTGTGGGATTTTTTTCACTTCTTGTAATAGTGCAGCAGGTGAAAATGGTGCATCTGATTATTTAGTAAAAGTATGTGATCCATGCATTTGAATTACTACAAACCAAACAAAAATTAATGTGAGGCATATTTGGCAATAATTCATAAATAAAGCAGGAAAAAGAGAGAAAAGCATGGCATGATAGTTTATTAACTATTTGCATCTATTTTGTTTCATTTAAATAATCATATTTTCAAAATGCATTTATTCAAATTGTTTAGAATCAACATAAATCTGTTAATTGCGAAACCAATTCAATTTATTTAGTTAAAAACTATGAATGCATGGTTAAAATATGGATCAAGCAATATTCAGTATTATTTTAGTATCACTGAGTAACTAGTGTTTATTAATATTTTGAATCAGTTTGTATTTTATATTTTCCATTTTTATTTTAGTTAGTGTTGTAGTAATTTTGTTTTGTGTGTTTGTCATTTTTAGTATTTTTATTACATATATCTCTATGTATTTAATTAATTTCAGTTTTTTTAATAAATTAAAATGAGATATATCGTTTTTTATTTCATATCAGTTAATGTTTATTTTATTTTTAAGTAATGAAAATGTTTTTAATGATTTTAATTCTGGTTTCAGTTTTAGTTAAGTATGATAGTATTGTATTCAATATTCATATTTAAAAATGAAAATTAGCCCATGTTTTACTCATCCTAGGTGTATATGACTTGCTTCTTTCAGACGAATCCAATCAGAGTTTTATTAAAAATTATCCTGGCTCTTCCAAGTGTTAGAATGGCAGTTTTTGTTCAACAGGTGTTTTGTTAACATAATAAAATGTGCCTCACACGGCTCCAGGGGGTGAATAAAGGCCTCCTGTAGCAAATCGATGCGTTTTTGTAAGAAAAATATCCATATTTAATAAACACTTTTCTCTCACTTCTGCAAACTGTCATACGCGGAAGCTGTTCCGGGCGGATGATGTAGGATGTATGCGTCGTGCATAGTTCGAATCGGATTGGCTGATAAAAGTATGATATTCATGTGTTAACAAAACTCCAGCAGCCGTTTCACTGTTCAGACATTGCTTGGTGAAGTTGCTGTATTTCTCACAGCGAGTGTCATGGCGGATGCCCAAATCCACTATAATTTTAAAAATAATACTGTTTTTGTGTCACAGAATGTTGTTTTAAGAGTTCTTAGGTGTGAATATACTTTAGACTTTAAATATGCAGTTTGTTAATAAATATAATGTCTATTTAAAGATGACGTCTATTTATGTGATATTGCTCATATATGTGTGTTTGTGTGTGTGTACATATATATATATATATATATATATATATATATACTGTGTACACACACATAGTAGTTTGAGGGTCTCATCTCATGCCATCAAAAGCAGTGGCAGTTTGGATGAAACTGCGGTTAAAATACTACATTTTTCCATTTCTCCACAGAATATGCCATATATCCTGATAAATTATGTTCATTATGAATATGTCCAAATTAAACTCGTTAGTGTCAGAAAAGAAGACTGATTGGAGTCAAAGCAGCGTCATCTGTAGATCATTCATCAGACAGACGTCAGACACCGCAGGGGAAACACCACATCTCTGAATCACACTGACATCTGAACTTCTGCTTCACTCCGAACTTATTCAGACATATTACAGAGGAAAAATCAAAACAACAACCCTATTTAGCTCATTCATGTGCCTGGCCTTATTGTGCATTGCATGTTACTCTGAGGATCAAAAAATACAGTAAAACTGTGTTTTAAAATTGTAAATATTTCTATTTGAATAAATTGTAAAATGTAATTTATTCCTGTGATGCAATGCTTAATTTTTCAGCAGCCATTACTCCAGTCTTCAGTGTCACATGATCCTTCAGAAATCATTATGAAAATAATATATGAAAATTAGAAATCATTAACAATATGCTGATTTTACATTTCTTCTTACTGTCAATGTTGAAAACAGTTAACCGGTTACTAATATTTTTGTGTAAACTGAGATACTTTTTTTCAGGATTCTCTGTTGAATAGAAAGTTAAAAAAGTACAGAATTTATTTGAAAAAGAAATCTTTTGTAACGACTTTACTGTCACTTTTAATCAAGTTAATGCATCCTTGCTGGATAAATACACATTTCTTTCAAATAAATAAATAAAAATATAAATAAAAAACCCATCTTATTAACCCCATACTTTTGAACTATAGTGTACAATTCAGTCAATGTTTCCAGCTACTTTTGTAGCCTAAAAAGTGTGTGTTGTTGGTATAAAACTCTATTTTAAAGAGTCAAACGCAGCAGTTGAACACCCTGTGAGGCTTCAGTCTGTGTCAGCTCGTCTTGGTTTGTTCCTGGAATGGCAACAAGAGAGGATGTTTTATTTTTGGCATATACTCACAAAAGGTCTGCGTTGAGATGACACAGTTGTATTCTGGCATCTTCCTCATGCTGAGACGCTTCCCTCTGCGCTTCACTGTCAAACAGTCTGGAGGATCTCCTGTGTGCTTCAGTGTGGAAAACAAACCTGCAGATTAAACCAGGGTTACTCAAACAAGCTATACAAATAAAAGAAATTCATCTGCATTCATTTTCTTACAGTGTTAGTCAAAGTTTCTTCAACCAATTTAGTTTTTATGACCAATTTTCCACCCTCTGATTTTTCAAGAACACTATCCTGCTTGTAAATGATCTCTGTTATGAGTGTAGCATGTGCAGTCAGACGTATTATGTGAATCGGATGTATTAAATGATCTCTTTTCAATAATATCTGTGGATGTGGTTCTCTAGACTCTCTGTACAGCACCTGTCCTCACACTCGTCCAGTACATTTCAGTAATTCACCACTGTACGATGTCCTGGATGTGGCGTCTGTGGCTCTATTCCCAAACATAGTTAGCTGATTCGCTGTCTACATAGTACAGAACCCCTGAGGGGACATGGTGATGAAAAAAAATATGAGATGAGGGAAACATCATTTTTCAATGCTTTTGCGATCTGCCACCGAAGTATTGCGTTCTCCCGAGAAACTTTGTGTTCTCCTAAGAAATTTTGGATTCTCACAAAAAATATTTCATTCACCTGTAAAACTTCACATTCACTCATAAAACTATTGTTTTCCCCTATAAAGCTTCACATTCACTCATAAAACTCTCCTTTAAAACTTCAGATTTGCTCATTAAACTATTACATTCACCTGTAAACCTTTACGTTTGCTTGTAAAACTATTGCGTTCGCCTGTAAAATGTACATTCGCTCATAAAACTATTACATTCACCTGTGAAACTTTACGTTTGCTTGTAAAACTATTGCGTTCCCCTGTAAAACTTCACGTTCGCTCGTAAAACTTTATACTAGCTTGTAAAACTATTGCGTTCCCCTGTAAAACTATTGCATTTGCATGTAAAATGTACATTTGCTCATAAAAATATTGCATTCCCCTGTAAAACTATATTACATTCACCTGTAAACCTTTACGTTTGCTTGTAAAACTTCACGTTCCCTCATAAAACTTTATGCTTGCTTGTAAAACTATTGTGTTTGCATGTAAAACGTACATTCACTCATAAAACTATTGCATTTCCCTGTAAAACTATTGCATCCATTGTGAAACTTCATGCTTGCTCGTAAAATTATTGCATTCCCCTGCTTTACATTTGCTTGTAAAACTATTGCGTTCCCTTGTAAAACTATTGTGTTTGCATGTAAAATGTACATTCACTCATAAAACTATTGCGTTTCCCTGTAAAACTATTGCATCCATTGTGAAACTTCATGCTTGCTCGTAAAATTATTGCATTCCCCTGCTTTACATTTGCTTGTAAAACTATTGCGTTACCCTATAAAACTTAACGTTCACTCACAAAACTATTGCATTCCACTGAAAACTGTTGCGTTCACCTGTAAAACTTTACGTTCGCATGTAAAATTATTATATTCGCTTGTAACAAGAGCAAAGTTTCTGGGGGAATGCAAAAATGAATGCTATAAAAAGCATGAAAATACAAATATTGAATGAAAGTAAAATTTTAATCAGATTTTTGGTCATTCTGGTTGTGGTGCACTTTATAACTTTTTAATGTTGCTTTATACCTTTTGTAACTTTTAGAATTCGTATTGGGAGTATCTGATGTTGTCTAGATAGGCAGCTCACTACTGGAACATAGTTGCAGATGTAATGGATGAGTCATGCATTTGAAGGTCTGAACGGATGAATACACTCTTTGTGTCACAGCACAAACACACACACACTTGCTCTCTCTGTCTGACTCACACAAACCTCCAGAATATCTAGTTAATTCTCTAAAAGTCATTTAGCTCATTTTGCTCTTTAACTGCAGCTGAATAATAATAAAGATGAGCTCTAAAGGCATCTTTAAAACACAATCTCTCCACTGCACATTATAGCATTAGGTTATATTAGGTTGGTGTCAGTTTGATCATACGCTGCAATGGTCAAGCACGTCCTTTTAGCATGTGTTTACATAAAAAAAAACAATACAGTGCAGTAGAATAGAAACTCATTCTGTGTAAACGGCCCCTTAAACAGTCTGTGTAAAGACACTTACAGTAAATGCCAAATGAACAACACAATGACATATGACAATGAAAATAGCATGTTATATCCAAAATGAGGGAGCACATATAATAGCCATACTACTATATTTTTGTAGTAATATCACTAAACAGCATAACCTTTCCACCAAATAGCATTGTACATTTTAATATTATCATCTCCTGTGCATCTCACTGATACTGACATACCACACATTCCTCCTGATTTATATTTTAATAGCAGGTCTCAGTATGACACAGAGAAGCCCAGTGTGAATCTCATTCATATATATACATGAGCAAAAGGATACAAGATCAAAAGTAGAACAGGATTAGGGCTGTATTGTAAACTGAAAATTATTTGGAGAGTTGCTGGTAGCCACTGACTTCCATAGCATGAGAAAAAATTACAATGGCTACCAGAAATATCTTCTTTTGTATTCAACAGAAGAAGGAAACTCAGGTTTGGAACAATATGAGAGTGAATAAATGCTAAAAAAAAAAAAAAATTAGGTGAACTATCCCTTTAAATGTGTTTGTCTATGCATGATAAAAACTTTTATTCTAAGCGAACTGTGATCATAACCACAAACATAACATCTTATAACAGCATCAAAACATTAACATTAACCAGTTCTTTTGCTTCTTATGGCTACGGTTAGCAGTGAAGAATGAATGGAAGAGGATTCAACAACTTTAAACTGCGATAAAGCTCATACTCAACAAATATCAACAAGGTGATGTTAATTGTATAAAAGCTGGCACTGGTGAGAGAGAGAACAAATATTGTTTACAAGCCCGCCGGCCAAAAACAACAAACTGCACAATCACACCGTTTTCTACCAACACACCCATATGCAAGCCTGTTTCATTACTGTGCTTCACGTCACTTTCACATCACATGATGCCGAGAGTCACGAACATGAAGCGTCTCACGTCTGACCGCAGCGAGAGCAAACCTGACTGACTGACAGACGTCTGAGGTTTGATATCCAGCTGTCTGGACTGAATGCACTTTAACAGTGTGTTGCAAGCATCTATTTGATCATAAACTTCAAACACTTCAATGGCCAGACAGAAAGACAGACATCAATATAGCTATATTAATTATTTAAAAGTTAAAATCAGAAGAAAATTATTATTTATAAAGAAAATTTGGTGCTTGCTTTAAAGCAATTAAGGCATTAAGGCAAGACACAACATGTAAATAGGGTACAATTTTTAAATACACTGTAAAGTAAGTTGTACTATTTCAATTTTAGTTTCATTTTGTTGACATATTACAGCTACATTTTGAATGTCTCTTTTTATCACTCCATAATTCAGAATACGCTGTCAACTGCCAGAAATAAACCTCTAGAAACCTTCAAAATATAGATATGAATAAAACTGTGAAGTCTGCATGTAAGTGCTGCTGAGGTTGAGATTTCTGAATTGCAAGAAATAAAATCAGAATTGCAAGATAAATGAAGAATCGTGAGATATGAACTCCGAATTGTGACAATAACTCTGAATTGTGAGATATAAATGCAGAATTATCAGCAATAAATGCAGAATTGTGAGATGTAAACTCACAATTGCAAACTCAAAACTGAAAAAAAAAAACTCAGAATTGTGAGAAAATAACAGAATTGTGAGAAATAAACTCAGAATTGCAAGATGAATGAGGAATTGTGACAAAAAAACTCTAAATTATGAGATATAAATGCAGAACTGCAATAAACAGAATTGTAACAACAACAAAAACTCAGAATTGTGAGATACTAACTCTGAATTGCAACAAACTCAGAACTGCAAAAAACCACAGAACTGCAACAAACTCGAATTGTGACCAAAAAAATCTGTGCAAACTGTGTGAAATAAACAAAATTGTGAGACAAAAACTCAGAATTGCGTGAAATGTGCAGAAGCTCTCCTCAACGACATGCATGCACTCTTAAAAATAAAGGTGCTTCAAAAGGTTCTTCAAGCGATGCCATAGAAGAACCATTTTTGGTTCCACAAAGAACCATTCAGTCAAAGGTTCTTTAAAGAACCATCTCTTGCTTACCTTTTTATAATCTGAAGAGCCTTATTCGCCACAGAGAAGCTTTTGTGAAACAGAAAGGTTCTTCAGATGTTAAAGGTTCTTTATGGAACCATTTAGACAAAAAGGTTCTTCTATGGCATCGTGAAGCACCTTTATTTTTAAGAGTGTGGTTTGATGAATCATTCCCATGATTATGGGTTTGTTCCAATCACTAACTCTTGAGCATAAGCAACAGTACCAGTGAGGCTTCTCTTAGTAAACAGCACTAATAAACACACATCCTGGCATGAAGCGAGTTGCATCAGTTTTTGTCAGATGCAGACGACCCGTTTCAAGAAGAAGCCTGGAGGTGCTGAAGCTAAAATCAATATGACTGGAATGTTTTCATGATGTTCTTCAGATGAGAGCTGCTGATTCATAATCAGGTTTTGCATTTAATCCCTCAGAGACAGAGCGCAGCGACTCGAGCAGCAAATCTGCAGACACACTTCAGGAATCGCGAATCAGCGCGTGGAAAATCAGCTGCTACCTGCGTGGAATATTATTCAAACAAACCCAAATTTACACCAGCACTGCTGTGAGACTCAGGTGGAAAGGCAAAGTCATTTTAACAAGTTTTTTCAATCAAATGATAAAAAAAAAAAAAATTTCAAAACCATGTTTTATTTTTTAAATCAAATTTCTGTATATCACTGCACAATTAGGTTAGTTTTTTTACTGGTAACAAAATTATGAACATCATTACCAATGGTGGTCCCAATATTCCTAGTTGAAAAAAATCTCACAATTTAACCTATTCATATACCATGATATACTCCAAGATATTCCTAAGAAAATGTAGCACAGCTGTTTTATAAATGTTTCTAAATAAATTAATGTAATATAATTTTTATGTAATATTTAAAAATATTGAATATATTGTTATATATTTTAAATTAATATCATTATATAATATTTACTTATTTAATATTATACATTTAATTACTTTTAGAACATTTTTGATGTAAAATATATAAAATGTATTATATATTGTTATTGTGTGTGTGTGTGTGTGTATATATATATATATATATATATATACACATATATATATACACATACACTGTACTGGAAATATATATATATATATATATATATATATATATATATATACCACAAAATATATATACCACAAAACCAGTCTTAAGTGTCAATTTTTCAAAATTGAGATTTATACATCATCTGGAAGCTGAATAAATGAGCTTTCCATTGATGTATGGTTTGTTAGGATATGACAATATTTGGCCGAGATACAACTATTTGAAAATCTGGAATCTGAGGGTGCAAAAAAAAATAAAAATCTAAATATTGAGAAAATCACCTTTAAAGTTGTCCAAATGAAGTTCTTAACAATGCATATTACTAATCAAAAATTAAGTTTTGATATATTTATGGTAAGAAATTTACAAAATGTCTTCATGGAACATGATCTTTACTTAATATCCTAATGATTTTTGGCATAAAGAAAAATTGATAATTTTGATCCATACAATGTATTTTTGGCTATTGCTACAAATATACCCCAGCGACTTAAGACTGCTTTTGTGCTCCAGGGTCACATATATATATATATGGGCTGTAAATCCCATTTCCGTGATTCTCTGAATTGAGCACAAGACTGATGGTAAGGATACGTTACTAATGTTGATCGTATCATTAGGGAGAGTGTGAGCGTTTGTGCATGTGTTTGTGTGCTAGAATGACAAACAGGAAGAAGGAACGAGACACAGAGAGATTGTTAAGTGGAACATTAGAGATGCAGAGGAGGAAGATCCGCCTGACGACACCATCCATCTTCAGTCCACAGTAAATGAACATTACAGCAGCTCCTGTCTCACACATAGAGCAGATCCAATATGATTCATCACTCAAACCAGTCAGACATCACACGGTCAGACTGACGAAACGGCCGGCAAACAAACCTGATCAGTGTGTTTGTTAAAGCAGCGTCACTATCACTGTTACTCACACTCACGCTGAGGGATTTGATCAATCAAACCAACCAAAGAACTGTGGAGATCTTCAGAAGAACTTCAGCGACGTGACCAGACATCAACTATTTTTTACCTAGTGGAGGATGAATAAAATAAAATAAATAATTCAAGACTTTAAGATCTCGAGAGTCCAGAATATCAGATGTGCCCGTGATCAGACTTTTAAACCAAGTGGACAAAAATAAATAAATAAAACCAGATGTTAAGATATTAAGAGAGTAGAATATCAGGTGTGCCACTAATTTACTAAGTGATCAGACTTTAATATTTTTAACCATGTGGGGGATGATAAAAAAAAAAAAAAAAAATAATGTAATGTGTCACTTGGTGACATATCAAGGCACCAGAAAATCAAAGGGGACTATTTTGCCTTAAACCAGAAAGAAAGCACACCCTGGCAACCACACAAGAGCATCAGAGTCACAAAATCAGCAGAATGAATGGCATCATAGCAAAAACATGGTAAAATGTGTTAAGCGGAGTCCTTCACTCTTACTGACAGCTGAAAGCATCATCAAATAAGCCAAAATATTTCATTAACAAGCATGCGAGTTTGTGAATAATGCTTTCTAAGGAATCATTACATTTAGGATGCGTTTACATTGTCAAAGTGCATTACGGGAAAATGTTAAGGAAACTGATGTAATGACCCATAAAAGCTTCTTCTGCATGCGCTCAAAGAGTGAAATGATGTCGTTTGTCACCTGACATCCCGCTCAAAGGAAACAGAAGAACATTGTGACGCTGTGATCACTGTGATTCCAAGAAAGCGGAAATGATTTCAAAGGAGATGAGTGTGTGAGTGTGAACGTGATGAAGGACTCTGGACGGCGTCACAGCATGCGTGATGATGCAGCAGTCTGGAGAACAACAGCAGACGGACAGGAGCTTCACTACATCTTCAGATTCATGATGCAACTGATCAGAAACAGCAGTTTGATGCTCAAGTCTTCATGTGTTCTGACAGACGTTCCTGGAAAGGCTCTGCGGTTGCTGGATACAATGAATTATTGTTTATAACTGCACTGACTGTCCACAAAACACTGCTTGATCACAAGTTTCACATACTTACACGTGCAATTGAGTGTTAACAGTTCATTTCATTTATTTATTTAATTTCTTTTATTACATCAAGTTAAACCAGTTAAAAGAAGAAATGTTGACTTTTCAACTAGCTGAAATAAAACATTTATATATATACACACACACATTTCAGTTTCTGTTTTAAATAGCCTGGTCTACAGAAACTCACTGATAGTAGCTACATCTCTCTTGTTTTCTTCGTATTGTTCTTTCTCTTATGAATCCTTCAGGCTGATCTGATGGAGTCTGATTGTTGAGTTCATAGGTGGAAGAAGAACTGCTCACAGCTTCGAGACACAAGACAGTATGCAAAACACACACACACACACACACACACACACACACACAGAGCTCTGGGCAACTTCAACTTTATTTTCCTCCTCCTCGTTGTTTACTCCGCACATAAACACTCAGGTAAAACACCTCCTCACAAAACTGAAGTTTCTTTTAGTAAAACAGCATCTGTTCCAGACCGCTGCCCTGATGCATACAGCCTACATTGACAGCATTCTAATGCAATGCAAATAATAAATGGCTTTTTAACTATATTGTAAAGTAATTATTTGATTAAATTATATAATCACAGCATTTGATCAGAGACAACCGCAGGGCCCACGGGCCAAAGTCAGCATTGCAATATCACAAGTAGAGGGGAAAAAAGGGAGAGAAAAAGTCATGCAATTGTAGCATATCTTCATTTCTAACATATCATTTTTGTTTTATTTTGCATTGAAATGTTAAAAACAACAACAACAAAACAATATAAGTGAATCTGATTAGAAATTAATTTTAAAAAATTAATGTTATTTAAATATTTCATTATTTAAACGTTTTTAAAAAAATAATGTGTTTTAACATAATGAAGTTCAATATAATGCAACAGCCCTCAATCAAGAGTAATTTTTGGCCTTTTATATGATGATTTTTGGGCGCCTATATGAAATTATAAACATTTGGGGTCAGTGAGATTTTTACATGTTTTTAAAAGAAGTCTTTTATGCTCACCAAGGCTGTATTTATTTGATCAAAATACAGTAAAAAGCAATATTGTGAAATATTACTACAAATTCAAATAACTGTTTGTTATCTGAATATATAGCACAATGTAATTGATTGCTGTGATCAAAGCTGAATTTTCAGCATCATTCCTCCAGTCTTCAGTGTCACATGATCCTTCAGAAATCATTCTGATATGCTGATTTGCTCAAGAAACATTTCTGATTATTATCAGTGTTGAAAACAGTTGTGCTGCTTCAGATTTTTGTGGAAACCATGATACATTTAATTTTTCAGGATTCTTCGATGAATAGAAAGTAAAAAAAGCATTTATTTGAAACTGAAATCTTTGTAGCATTATAAATATCTTTAATGTCGCTTTTGATCAGTTTAATGCATCCTTGCTGAATAAAAGTTTCTAATGTTGGCAAAATAACAACATGATTGTTGTGAAGACACAATGCATTCTGGTGCATTTTGCTGTAATGCTGCCTCAGAATATGGCCAAAATCAGGTCAGGATTGTGTCTCAATGCCTTACAATGCTGTCTAACCAGTCATCTCACTAGTGTTCGATACAGAACTTGTGTGTTTTTCCATGGGCTAAATCATGTATCACATTAACAGAGTGCCAGTCGTGATGAATGCACTTCCTTGAGAGCTTTAGTCTCAGGGTGTAGGAATAAGGCCTTCAGTGATGTTCAACAATTCAGGGTAACTGGGTCACTGTCGGTGTCTGTGCTGGGCTTTCTCAACTTCACAAGCACAGAAATATAACACAGAGACAGAAATAACAGAAATACCAGAGTGATGACCCTCTTGAAAACATGAAACTACTCTAAATACACACCAACAGGATTATACAGCTCTTCTGAGGAAATATGAAGAACCTGAAAGCAGCATCTAAACACAAAACCTGAAACTGAGCTCATAGCATTTCAGAACAAAACCAATGATATATTCACTCTAAAAAGAGGTTATTTAGGCATATCTGTAGGCATGGGCAATTTGGCTAAAATAAATAAATAAATAAATTTGACCAATTCAAGATAAAGACTTTAATTAATAATAATAATAATAATAATAATGATTAAAGTATTATTAGAAAATCATCTGGTTAAAGAAAGATAAGAAGTAAACAATGTAAACAAAAAACTTGTTAAACATCTTTGTAGAAAATATGCATTGTAATATGAAAGCAAATATTGCATAAACTTGTCTTAAACATACTGTACATGCTTAGAAATACTATAAAATAAGAAAAATTCTAAACGTTTGTACCCAAAATGCAGACATTCAGTTTCAGAGGTCAATTCAAAAATTCGAATCAAATTTGAAATGACTAGAAGTATAACACCATGCAGCAGTGAGCAATTATTAACAGTAAATGAAAATACCAGCAGCTTTGAGCCCGTCACCATCATGCAAACATGAAATACTAAACATACATAGTCCATATTAGTTCTGTACAGGTTTCTCATTCCTCTGTGCTGCTTTTCCACTGTTTTTTTTTCTATGTAAACTTGCTCTCTACAGACCTACATCTTTTGCAGCGTTTCACTCATGAAACAACATTCTAACGCGGCACTCAAAAGTTCAACTCACAACTTTTTTCAACTTTTTTTTCCCCCATTCCACTGTCTGCGTCTCGTGTTTTTCAATGCAAAAATGTACTGTTTTGAGTTTCCAAAGAACCTTTCAGTAAGCAGCTTTTCAAACAACAACAACAACAACAAAAATTACTGGCCTAAAGAGTATTTGAAGTATTTTACCTCTCATGCAATGGAAAAAAAAAAAAAAAAATCATGAATGTTAAAAGTTCTTTATGGAACCATAGATGCCAATAAAGAACCTTTATTTTAAAGAGTGTGGAACCTTTCCATTGTACAAAAGGTTCTTTACAGTGGAAAAAGATTCTGTAGATTATAACAGTGTTCTGTTATATTTTTTCCACATTTGTTGTGGAAAAAAAATGTTATTTGGTCTATTAAAAGTTCTTATACCCTTTTAAAAATAAAGGCTCCAAAAGTGGATTTTTACAGTGAAGCCATAAAAGAACCATTTTGGTTCCTCGAGGAATGCTTCAGTGAACAGTTCTTAAAACCAATTTTTTCTTAGTGTGAAGAACATTTTAATCGTCTACAAAAACTTCTGGTAGCACTTTAATCAAAGCCTTTACATATAATGCATTATAAAATTAGTTTTAATGCGTTAATTATGCCTTGTAATGCACCGTATAATGCATTGTACAAATCTCATGAATAATTGTAACCACAGTTAATACATTATAACTCTTATTGATTCATTTTTCACTATGCATTTTAAATTGACTATGAATGAAATGACATGACTATGAAAACCCCTCTTTTGGAAAGTCTATTTTTAAGAGTGTAAGAAACGAAAAAGGTTGGGGGAGTGAAAATGGTTTTAGTTCTTGGCCTTTTTTTTTTTTTTTTGTCTTTTTTACTAAATAAAGGACTATAAAAATAAATTTGAAAAAATGTCTAACAGGAAAAGGAAAACAAGACAGGTGTGAAAGGGAAACGAGGGCAAGAATCAACCAGGTTAAGCAAGACAATAAAAGTGTCATGAACAAAATATATGAACACAGTCAATAACGAGTCATGAGTCAGGACGTTCTTCTAATGACCTTTATGACTCATGTATGTGAAACTGGTCCCTTGTTTTCATTCTAAGCATGAGTGTAGATAGAAATAACATTTAAATAAGGGATATTTTCAACATGAATAACTGAACATTTCAGCTACATGTAGTTTATAGTAATATTAAAGCCAGGGTTGCCTGTGGTGCTTTTTTCCTTATTTGATTTCTTCAAGGTTTGAAGTGTAGGGTCAAAAATAATCAGGGACTTCTGCTTTCCTGTCCCAAACCTCTCTTCAATAACAAAAGGGCCATTTGGCATTCCTGAAGGCACAGAGGTGCTGATAATGATCAAGGCCTGTAGGCCAAGATGTGTATACATTGGGGGTCTGCTAATTGTCACACCTTTTGCACAGTGAGGGAATCTGTAATCTGCTGATTGGTCAGTTTGAATGTCTCACATTTGGTTTTTAGTCACATGGCCAAGGAAGGGATAAAAGAAGATTGTAACTGTTGCTCTGTCTCTTTTTCTTTGCTCTCTCTTTTCTTTGCTTGAGCTCTTCGTTGGGGCTCTGCCCTCTCTCTCTCTCTCTTTTTCTTCCTCTCTCTATTCC
>JAFVLL020021849.1:0-40631 GCA_021397915.2 Tor tambroides
ATGAGTCATACCAGCTGAGCATTTAAAGAGCAGACTAATGCCTTGCAAATGAGTAGGTAAGTCTAATGATAAAAAATGGGTTTTTCTATAAGAAATGATCCAAGGCACACGCGCGCCTTCTTTTTCCGGTGCCCGAGTGTCGCTTCAGTCCTCATTTTCCTGCAGCTTTACTGGAAATGATTGGATTAGCCATACACATTTCATCTTCAGCGTGTTCACATTCCACTGCAATTAGTCATTCTGAACAGACAGGCAGCAGAATAAAGCCACTGAGCCACAGTCATCACAGCCACTCTTATCACACGAGTCACACCAGTTAGGAGAAATTTACAGGGTTGGAGGTCCTGCTTAGCCTCAGACTAAATGGAAGACAAAAGGTTTTAGTTGTCATGACAATTAGATGGAGTCTCAGAGCTGAGTAGGTTTTGATTGCCTGAAGTTATTAGCTGGCGGTAATTAAGTTTGCATTATTCTCTCCCGACAGCAGTTTTGCTTCAACACTAGTCTGTCCTCTGCAAGCACAGTCAATGCATGGACCAAATCCCCTTCTGCATAATGGCACACTCTGATTTTTTTTTTTTTTATTCATCTGACCCTTTTCATCCTGGACAAAAACAGGCACTTTAAATAAATCCAGCAATAAACAGCTGATGTGAAGAAAACTAGATGGAAAAGGTCAAGTCGTGTTCAATAGTGTGACCTGAAACTGAAAATGTTTGACATTCATTGACCATAAAACTACTTTGATATTTTTGTTTTTGCCATGTCTGTTCCAGAATAGTGCACTTGCCGTTCCCCAGTGTGTATTATGGAAAATATAGTAAGTATGTTGTAGTGTCTGTCCCCTTTCCTGCTTGGAATATTTATGTGCATGATGGGTATTGTAGCTCCAGGGAGTGTGCGTCATGTTTCTCAATAATGTACGGCGCAAGACTAACTTTTTTGTGCTTCACAGAAGAAAGTCATACAGGTTTGGAAAGACATGAGCATGAATAAATGATGACAGTATTTTCATTTTTGGGTGAACTATCCCTTTATGCCTTGAGATTTATGCTGGTGATGAAAATAAATCAAAGCGCTTCAGTGGAATTCAGCTGTACTTGCTGAAGTCTATTTCTGTTATAATTGAAACACTCAGGTATTTCATACATGTGCAATTGTGACTTTTGTAGACATACTCCAAATGAAAAGCCACAAGAAAGGCAGGAATTTTTTTTCTAGTGATGATGTTTATGCTTTAAATGAGAAGACAAAATTAATAAAATCATAAAATAAAATAAAAAATAAAATTAATTAACTTTTTTACATTTTCTGCAAACAAGCCTTATTTTATGAAACATTGCTCAAATAAATGTGTCTTGTTTATTTCATTGTTTAGATATTTTTTACTGGAAAAATAGGCAAAATACAAACTAAGACAAGTCTATAAAAAGTAAAAAAGAATATTTTCCATAAAATTATGTAATATAATTATAGTTACTATTTATAACAAGTTACAGGATACTGCTGGTGATGAAAATAAATCAGAGTGCTTCAGAGGAAAACAGATCTATTTTACTATTAAGTCTATTTTTGTCAAACTTGCAATGTTAGGGTTTGTGATTCTTGTATAAATATTCTTATGCCACATGAAAAAGTCAGGAAATGCATTTTTCTAACACTACTGGCATTTTCTGGCTTTAAGGATAAATCTAGCAAAGCCTACTGAGGTGCATGCTTAAAACAAGAAAAATACCAGTGACATTAGGAAACACACACACACACAAATAACTCTACATTAAACAAATGTATTACACTCAATTACCATTTATAATGAGTAACAGGATATTGTAATCCATTACTTTAAAAAGTAATGATCCCCAACACTGTTCTCCCAAAACATTTTGCTACAGTAAAAAAAAAAAAAAATCATAAATGTCAGCTCTGATAACACAAGAAGCATTATACTGAAGATTCAGAACCATATTTCTGACTTAAAATCTTACTTATTCTTTTTCCATGTTTCTATATTCTCTCTTCATGCCAATAAAGGCAGCAGAACAAACCTTGCTCTCAAGGACACCGCGACTCAGAAAGGCAGCACTTGTCTGCACTTGTAACAACAGCCACCTCCAAAGTCTGCCTTTCCCTGAAGCAGCAGCAAGCATGGTGGTTTTTCAGGGATACTTTGTGCTTTCACAAGACGGGGCGACTTCAACTGGAAAGCTTACCAGTCACACGCTCGCCTCTAGGAGAGCGTCGGCCCCCAGGTAGAGTCATGCAGGTGGGAACAGAATGTGTCAGTGCCTAGATCATACTAATGCAAGCCACCCTATGTCCTCTCATTCCTCCGAGGGTGCAAAGCAATACTCGTCTGCAGCATACAAAGAACGTAGCAGGATAACAGAATAACTCCTCTGGTGCAAATCACACTAAGATGACACATCGGTGCCTCCACACACTTGTAGCAATACAGGGACGCAGGTTTCCTTCAATCAAAAGCACAATTCCACCACTGGATATACGGCAGTTAATTCACAGAGTCAAAACGTCAACAGGTGACCCCAAAACACCTCCATTGTTAACGTCTATCTGAAAAGCATGCTTTGAAGTGCCCCAGATGGTGCTCTGCGTTATTATTCATGCTTGTTGTTTGGGTAGACGCATGACCTGTAGCTACTGCACAGAACTGCTTTGCGGTGAGTGTCAACAATAAACATGTGAGCGTTGCTTTGCAACTTCAAAGCCGCTGAAAGTCTCAGTACACAGCCCCCCATCCCCTAAAGAGTTCATTTGAATTTCGCCTGCTTCTCTTTTAACTGCAACACAACAAAAAGCTTACCAGAGCTCTATATTTGTATTGCAGAGGTTTTGTTCGGGGAGAAAAAGAACAATTGTTGCAAACGCTAATTATTGGGATTCTTTCCTTTTTTTGCAGAATTTTCTGTTTTATTTGTTCTTAATTGATGCATAACTTTAAAAAGAGCATGCTCAGCATGGGTTCATTTGCCGTATATAATGGTGTGCATTATGTGTATTGTTCCCTCTTCTATTTTACAGAAATTACAGACCGTGCTTTTGTGCATTATGGGGTTTTTTTTTTCCTGTGACTAACTACCTCTACTTATTTCGTCAATGGGATAACAGTTACTGCACATGAATGGCCAACAGTGGCACTCCCACGCGTTTATGGCACTGAAGGATCAAGGATCACACTGACAGGTTGAATTTTGGCAGCAGAACCCAACGTGGCCCGTTCATTTCATGGTTGAACACCAGTAGCTCTCACCAGCCTGCTGTTCCCCTTTTGTTTCGGAGCTCTTTGCCGGTGAAATAACAGCTTTTCTTTGAACAAAGCTGACAAACTCTGCTTATAGATGGCTGGAATGAATGTAAATGTATTCTCACAGTCACATTCTGACTGCAGGGAATCAAGAGTTCATTCGAACAAACTTTGAGATTCAGAGCAGAGGTGGCGGAAAAGGGCCGAGCAGATTACCCCGCTTACCCTTGACTGCTCCAATGTCTTGTTAGCACTAATGAAACAGATTTTAAAGGTCACACTAGCCGCATACATCATCTGTTCTCGCCAAATACTGTAAGTATACTTTAGTCTCTGAATTTCAAACCTGCTGTTTGATCAACTATTATCGAACGACTGAGTGGCCAAAAGAAAACGCCACGGGCAGCTTCCTCTGAGCAGCTGAAAGAAAGGGAGGTTAAATATCCAATTTCACTCCGTTGGTTTTTCCTCACAGAAAGTAAATATACATGGTGAAATTGCTCCTGATGTGCTCAGCAGAATAAGAGATTGTATTCGAAGAGGAATATAGTGTTTCCGGGGAAAAAAATCATTTCAATTAAAGAATTAATTCAAGTCATGCTGGCTATATAGGCTGTAAAATTGTATGCATGGGCCACAACTTTCCCCTTCTTGATTGATCTAACAATTATATTTGTATGGCTCAGAAACAGTGGGAATGTAATAAGCTTTCTTCTAATATCACTGGAATGACCCTTCATGCTAGATGAGCGTTTTGAAACACTCAGATCCACGGCACAGCTGGGAGAACGGGCTTCATGAAATAAAACGCTGTGACTCGTCTTCCATAAACAGAGCGTATCTTTGTGTCAGCGCACTAATAACTTTCGGCAATGCGCTCATGCTATGTAATGGGCTGGGGAAGAAATGATTAAGTGCATTCTATTTCATTTCTCCTAACTCCACCTCTCCAAACCACCAAGTCGAATGAGCCTGATGATTTATAATTGATGACAGCTCACTGTCTATGGGTGAGAGGGTTTTCATTAATATCACAATGAAGCCAATCTTCCAGCTCTTCTCGATTGTCTTCAGATCCCACAGAGACCGGATGTACAGCGGCAGTCTGCACTGCCCTCTCTCCACCGCTTCTGCAAGCGAGTCCAAAGTCTTGTTCCCATTTGCCATCTTTATCCAATCATTATCATTAAAGATATATCAGAGATGAATATTTCAGAGGCTTACGTAAAGGCTCTCTGAGTGATGCGGAAAAAGTCGTGGGAGCGTATTGAAAAGCACCAGACAGAACCAAGAAAACCTTTGAATTTCATTACTCAAGTTGGGAAGCACAGTGTCTTGGCTTTCATTATAAGACACGCTGCGTCAAGTGAGTTGAGTAGCACCAGGCAATTCAGTTAAGAAGGCATCCCAGGGTTTTCTGGGAAAGGCCTAATGTCACTCCAGATATATCTTTCTAGTACAGATGGAGGACTCCATCCTTTTCCACAGATCCATTGGCAAGACTTTTGAAGCAACCTCAGCATGGGTCTTCCTTGCATTTTTGCATAGGCAGATTACTTCCTTATCATTATCTCTAAACCAGCCCCTTAAATGAAGAAAAAAGATGGCACATTTAAGGCACTTTGGCACAAACACATACGTGACTGCTGGTTTAAACAGCAATTACACCCGAAGGACTGGAGAGAAAAGCACACCCTTAATACTTCGGCATGTGATAATTGTGCAGGACATTAGCAGAGCTCGCTTTCTCTCAGTGGCAAGGACGAGATAAGTAGCCCTGCCATGGTGTACTGTCAGCAGGGTAAGTGTGAATGATGACCACAGCGGCGCTCGGCTTAGGAACATCTCCTTCACCCCTGGCTCTGTCCCCTTCGCTGAGCTCTGAGATACCAGAACACTGGCCTCATTTGGATGCTGGCTTCCTTTTCAACTCCCCATACCATTGCTCACCACAAAAGCAGCACACAGATCCAATGACAGCATGCCGCCACACGTGCAGTTTTTATTCTGAGCGACAAAGCACTCCACCATCTGCAGCAATACTCCCGTTGTTACCAATATGTGGAAGTTTAGAACGTGACATGGGCCAAGCACACCAAATATTTTAACACATGCAACTTGTCTTTTACTCTACTATACATCTTTTACTCTATTACGCCATGTTTGGTACTAGTTGGCATAATATGTACATTTTGTAAAGGCATGTTATTGATTTCATGAACTAATTTGGCTGAAACAACTTCTCTCTAGTGATGCATGCTAGACTTCTCCAGTCCACTTAAAGTCAACATGAAATAGAAATGGTCTTTTCTTTCCTTTTGTGGCGTATATCCAAGTGAAATGGCTTCTTGAACTAGAAAAATATTAGGGAGTGACACTTGACTTTGTCCATCTGGAATTGGTTGAATCATTAGGTCGTTGTCGTTCGCTAATTGCTGAAAACTCATGTGAGTGACATGACTGGTAGCTGGAGGGAAGGCATTGTCCTGCTCTTGCGCTGGAGCACACATCATGAGAGAAGAGAAGTCAAGTTATTGCTTTTGAGTAAATATTATGAGGACACATGAATTTAAAAAAAGAGCAATTATTTATAACAAACATTTCAATATTCCATTTAAAAAATAGGAATTGTCAGACTAATTTTGATTTCACTGTAACTTTAAACCTCGCCCCTTCGCAATAGAGTGCAAGCTCACACTTATTTGAGTGAAACATCCACATCTCCAAATCCAGTCAACAGCTGATGGAAAGAACCATGTCTATGCCCTACATTTTTTCTGATATTCCACTACACTAGTATGTATGTCACAATATGGAAGAAAAAAATCTGTCGCTACTTCTGTTTCATCTCAACTTCACGGTAGCACACAATGGATTTTGAGTGCAGAGAAAGAAAACAGAATCCTCAAGTGTCTCGATACAAAGAAAACAACATAATATATTCAAACTATTACATTAATGTGGAGCAGTATTACATTTTACAGATAAAGGAACTGTAAACTTTATGAACAAATGATTGCCAGGTCCAGTCAGTTATTGGCTTTCAATCCACTACGTTCAGACTCGGAGAAAACTGGGTGTGAAAATTAACAACAAATCTCTGAAGCCATTTTTTCAGTTCCAGTGTTGGCAGAATTGCTGCAGTATGGAGGTCTTATTAGAAGTGATTTGAAAGTTAGGCTTCATGAACTCAAAAAGGGCTCAGGCTCTTGCTGCCTGTAATTTGATCCAATTAAAGAGCTTTGATGAGGAAGCCTCCTTCAACTGTCATTGAGGGAAGATAACGGTTTGGATTTTTGTTTATGGCTCAGCTATTCATTTATGGCAAGCAGGGGAAAATCATATTTAACGGTGTCTTAAACTGAATTTTTTTGGGAGGAGGGGGCACAAGTATTATATTTAAACATTTTTTCCTACTAAACTCATGGACAGCATTAGCAGCAACACAGTAATGAAGCACCTCGCCCCCGAAACAATCAATGAGTACAGAGGGAGACAGATGGACTGTTTCACAACATGATCACACCCATCTCAGCAGCCTGAATTAGACCCATCACACTTAGTCCTCCTCTGCGGACGTGTCTTCGGCAACAAAGCATGTCTAATTCGGAAAGCAAAAAAAAAAAGAGAGCAAAACGTTTAAATGAGCCGGAAAATATAATGCATCTGCCCAAGCCTCTTTGATGGGAGTCCATTGACTCTGATATGAATGTAGGATTTATGTGGCCATTTAGGTATGCTGCGTTACGGCTGAAGGAGCATGGCCCTGTTCTATTACATGAGTTAACACTTCTGCAGAGATCACCTGAGACCTGCCTGACGTTTTCCCTTCCCCCGCGCTCGGCGCTCGTCTCTTCTCCTCCTGCTACTGCTCTGGAGTGTGCTGAATGCCTGATTTCTCCCTGACAAGATGATCACATTATCCATGGCAATTTAAATCAGATAGACACTGGCAGGTTAAGGATTATCAGACGATGCAGTGCAGGAAGGCCTTACGCTAACACCATATTCTAATATGGGTGATAAAAAGACACTTAAACCTTGAGCAGAGGGGTGCTTTAAGCAAGTAATATCTTTTAGGTGAAAACATTTGAAAGAAGTTTAACGAGGCAGTTTCGTTCAGCTATTATAATTGTATATGAAAATTCTGGGCATATAGAATTATATATTTAAGAGAGGAATCACCTTGAATGAAAAACATGAATTAAATATGATCAGGATGAGAGATAGAGCAAGTTAAAATTCACTGTTTGCTAAAGAGCTAAAGAGAACGGTTTAACTGGGCTTTAAGGTCAAGGTTTACTCCAAATGTACAGCATACTGACACTCTCTAGCTTGAGTTCCTACTCGTCACAACAGGTATAGATTTTAAATTATGCAACAATCATAAAAAAAAGTATATATTGTTATCACTGATGGGCTATAGAGTGCAACAGTGCCCTTCACTTTTTAGTGGCTTTGGTTCTGGAATTTTTTTTTTTTTTTTTTTTTTTTTTCATTCTCTGTTTCCAATAAGAACATTTAAAAAGTCTTAGATAAATGAGTAGTTCACTTTCAGAACAAAAATTTACAGATAATGTACTCACCCCCTTGTCATCCAAGATGTTCCTGTCTTTCTTTCTTCAGTCGTGAAGAACTTATTAATTTTTTTAGAACAACATTTCAGGAATTTTCTCCATATAATGGACTTCTATGGAGTTTGAACTTCCAAAATGCAGTTTAAATGCAGCTTAAAATGGCTCTAAACGATCCCAGCCGAGGAAGAAGGGTCTTATCTAGTGAAACGATCGGTCATTTTCTAAAATAAATTTACAATTTATATACGTTTTAATCTCAAATGCTCATCTTGTCTAGCTCACAACCTTGCAATCACAACATTATAAACTTTTGATTACAACAAGACTGTTTACCTAACAACAAAATTTAATTAAAAATCAAAAAATAAAATAGTTGATTTAAAGATTGTTTATATATAGAAACAATATTTAACATTCATTGCAAAAATGTAAAGTAAAAAAATATGTAGTTAAAAAAAAAGTAAAATGAATGGGATTTTTCTTTTAAAGAATTATAACACATGAACCAAACCAACCAGCTACAAGGTGAATTGCAACATTACAAACTTAAGCAAAAAAAAAAAAAAAAGTTTAAAAAAATCAGACAAAAATAATTGTAAAAGGCTGTGTATGTAATAGACATGTATGTAAATGTAATTAAAAATGAAAAGAAAAAAAAAATTTCTGTAGAAATAATATTTCATGTTTACTGCAACAATTTAAAGTAAACATTTAAGTAGTTTAAATAAAAATTTAAATAAAACTAGATTGGAAGATTTTTCTTCCAGAACCCCATGTTGCAATTGCATTTGGTTTAAAGTTAAAAACTTCCAAAGTGTTTTGTAACACTTTATAATAACGTCTCATTTTTAAACATTAGTTACAGCAACAAATATCATGAACTAACAATGTGCATTTTTAGAGAATTTATTAAACTTTCTTTGAAAAATATTGTTCACGACAAGTTCATGTAGTTAACTAATGTTAACAAATGAAACCTTTTTGTAAAGTGTTTACAAATCTTTTTTAGGCATTTTTGTAACACATATATACAGAAAATAACAGAAGAATGTAGACCTAAATAGAAAAAAAGGTCATAAAGTTTCTTCGTTATTTAACCAGAAAAAAACAAAGCTGAAAGAAAATGAAGAAAATGTGTTTTTACAGCAGTTTAAGAATGAAAACTTCACTACATAAATAGTGTAGACTAAAGCTTTTAGTCAAGCAAGACAGAATTTATAAGCCAAGCAAGCCAGAATAATAAATGTGATTGTTTTTTGTTTTGTTTTTTTAGTTTTTCTACTTTTAGAAGTGAGTCATGAAAAAGTGAGTCTGTGTTGGCAATGCAAAAAGTTTAAACTGCAGTAGTGCTGAACTAAAAAGTTACCTGGATCCAAACAGTAAGATTTATAAGCTTTGGAGAATATGGTGACATTTTCCTGCATCAAGATGGTTTTGACTTAATGACATGGCATTGCTAGAAAATCCATCAAAGGTACTCAGTTGATTCATAATCCAACCACTGACAGAGAGTTTTGGGTCTATATGACTTCATCTCTAAGATGAAGAAATGCTGAAGGAGCACTGTCGGTTCAAGAGAGATGATAATGATAGCAGTGGAATCTCCTAAGGACCCACTCAGACAAGTAGGCCAGGAGTCGACCAGACCAGGGCTTCAGCTCATCAGACGGAGGCCTGCAGATCCCTAATAGGGCTCAAAGAAACAGAAGACATCCTACCTGGGCTCTGACCTCAAACACACTGGCAAGCCTTGGAACCTCCTTCCATTGCAGGCCGTGGGAACAGATTGTTTCAATTACCACAGTCCTCACGTACTGAAGTTCCCCCCTTGACACCGGCTGCATCCACGCGCTAGAAAGGGATTTGGGAAGCAACATGTGGCACCAGAGCACTGGGGGCCAATGCTTTCACGAATCTATATTCTGTTTGAAGCCAGAGATCTCTCCAATCTAGCATCCCCCAACTATCTCGGATTTTCCTTAGATCAAACATCTGTCCATAAGCACAGATCTGTGTGGTTTTCACTTGCTCTCTAAACGTAGAGTGAAATAATTTGTGAGCACATAAATCTAAACTAGTTACATTTTTGTTCTCATTTTCAACTTATAGGCATGGAATGGATGCCTGAACATACAGTATATCACTGTACACTGGCTTGGAGAGCTGTGGCTGTGTATAACTATCATGGATGTACATTTGGGTATTGATCAAATTTCATGAGTCACTGAATTAACCCTACCAAATATTTCTATAGTACTAGTAAAGGTCTACTGTCTATAGTTTATGTTTTACAGCCTCAGAATATTGTCCTTTGCATTAAAAATAACTTGTAATAACTAAAATAAGTGTTTTCTGGACTTTTTTTATATGTTACCCTGGAGCACAAAACCAGTTTCAAGTCGCTGGGGTATATTTGTACCAATAGCCAAAAATACATTGTATGGGTCAAAATTATAGATTTGTCTTTGATGCCAAAAATCATTAGGATATTAAGTAAAGATCATGTTCCATGAAGATATTTTGTAAATTTCCTACCGTAAATGTATCAAAACTTCATTTTTGATTAGCGATATGCATTGCTAAGAACTTCATTTGGACGACTTTAAAGGCGATTTTCTCAATATTTAGATTTTTTGCACCCACAGATTCCAGATTTTCAAATAGCTGTATCTCAGCAAAATATTGTCCTATCCTAACAAACCATACATCAATGGAAAGCTTATTTAATTGATGTAAAATTGACACTTAAGCCTGGTTTTGTGGTCCAGGGTCACATATATAAAATTCCAGTGTATTCCAGTTTGAACACTTTAATAGTGTATTTTGTTGAATGCACTAAACTAATCAAAATTTCTATTTTCAAATAAATGTTTTTCTTTTCTACATTTTATTCATCAAATAATTCTGAAGGGGAAAGTATCACGGTTTCCAGAGAAATATTAAGCAGCACAACTGTTTTCAACATTTATATTGTTTTTTTGTTTTTTTTTTAGCAACAAATCATTCCAAATTCCAAATCAAATTGTCGTTCCAAACCCAGAAGACCTTCGTTGATCTTCGGAACACAAATTAAGATATTTTTCATTAAATCTGAGAGCTTTCTCCATAGGCAGCAACAAAACTACCACATTCAAATCCCAGAAAGGTAGTTAGGACATCATTAAAATAATCCATGTGACATCAGTGGTTCAGCTAACGTTATGAAGCTACGAGAATACTTTTTCATTCGCCAAAAAAACAAAAATAAATTAATTCAACAATTTCTTCTATTCCGTGTCAGTCACATGTTCACAAGAGTACCACGGCGCGCATATTTGTGGTGCTGCTTAAAACCAAAACTACGCTCTTCATTCCTACTTTTTAAATAATAACACAAGTATATCCTGATAGCTAGTGGTGGCATAGAGAATCACACCACTAATTGCAGGCCACAGTTGAGAAATTGACTAATTGATCAAGGCCCTTAGCTGCTGGATTTCTTATAGCAACAGTGCAGGGAGGGAGCAAGAGTCTTGTCATTGACGGTTTATAGTGCAACTCACAGAGAACAAGAGATCTCAACGGGCTCTTTTGTTCAGCGGGGGGTGGGGGTGGGGTGGGGGGGGGGTGAGCGTATCATCCACACCTTTCCCCAGCCCATTAGATCCCCCTCTAAATCAGCATTAGAAAGGTTAGCCCAGTGCTGATAGGTTGCCACAGATGATACAGTGTGTATGTCAGAGAGCTTCTCTGGATGAAGGCATAGCTCCCTGTACACCACAGATGCGCGTGGAAGATGTATGACTGTGCTTTAATGAAGGCAAGAAGGGAGCGTCAGCCACTAAGGAAGCGTCTCTATTGCGCAGGTATAGGGCGGTTATCGCGCCCCTGAGTGTGTGATGCCATTTCTGATGCCTGAGGCTGAGGACAGGCTGCGATGGTACACAAAGCTCAGGAAACCTATTCTGCCATTAAGACCGTCAAACAGGGTGTGAAATAGGAACATGGAGTTCTTCCATTGTGGAATTGAATCTGTTTAATGCAGCATTACTGTACAGAAAAACATTCGACAAGCCAAAATCACTTCACCGCGAACAAGAGTTATTAATGTATCAATAATATACCATTATTTGTGCCTTTGAGGGAACTGGATTGATGTTTTAGTAACAAAAGAAGACACAGTCATTTGCGATTTAATTGCTTCCTCTTCTATTTTCAGGGAAAAAAAACACTGACACAGATTCTTAAGCAATCGCTGTAATTCTCATGGTGCCTGTTGCCTAATTTCCATTGTTTCTCTGAGAAGGTGTACGAGAGCGCCTTTGATAAGTGTCTTTGATGTGCTTGCGAAGACAGAATGGAGTCATGTTTCTTTTTGAGATGTGCTGTCGTCGAGGTTTAAAGACAATAGTCTTTGGCACGTACTGAGATGGCCACTGTAGATTTAAGTGATGACAAAGTGTCCAAGTCAACCATTGTAAAACACAGAGGTTTTGTTTTCTGTGTCTGTCGAAAGAAAGAAAAAAAGACATTGTCTGCATTCAGAATAGCTGGAGGTGTTTGATCGTGACAGTTTTCAGGCCTGTGTTTCTTAAGGTTAAACAATATATTGACAATGGGAGAAATGACAAGGTTTATGCTTCATCAAAAATAGGTTCACCTGAGATGACGTGGTAGGTAAATATGTCTACATAATTTTTATTAAGTAGTTTTGTAGTAGTGGTTTATCAAGTAGTTTTTATTTTATTTAGTTTTAGTTATTTCAGTACTTTCAGTTTAGACTAAACACAATTTAGAAGTGTTACTTTGGCAACTAGCTGGAAAAAATATAAGTTTAAGTTTTTGATATTTTAAGTAACAATTTTTTTTTATGGTTTTAGTTTTAGTTAACATTAAGAACCCTGTATGATACATCCAGATGATTTGTATGAGAATAATAATAGATTGTTTTTCATATACACAAACCATTATGTTTTTAACTCTCATATAATTTACCAGCAACATCATTATTACAATAGATCAAGACAAGTCATTGCAACATGATCTTATTAGTATTCATATGTAAAGTTTATGTATACAATTGGTATAATGTAAAATATGGACATACTAACCGCATCTAAAATGTAAAAGAAATTATAAATGCGCAACTTAATAGCAAAATCTTAATGAATTCTATTATATTTAAATTAGAAAAATATTGTATGGTTTTATTACCACTATTGTACAGACATTTTTGAGAAAATACACTATACTGGCAAAAGTATTGGGTCGCCCCCTTCTAATGAACAGGTTTGACTACTTTAGTAATTTCCATGAGTATAAATCTTAATGTTAAAGCATATAATGATATTCTAGGGAATTGTGTGCTTCTAATTTTAAAGCAAAAGTTTGGACAGGACCCTTTTCTATTCTAACATGACAATGCCTCTGTGTATAAGGCAAGGTTCAAAAAGAAAATGATTGATTCAGTCAGTGTGGAAGAACTTGACTGGTCTGCATAAAACCAAGTCCTAATCCCAGTTTAACACCTCTGAAAGGATTGTAAATGCAGACCTTGAGCCAAAAACTCATCACCAAACACCAATGACTTGTACATATGGGTACAGTCATTTTAGACACTTCCAAAACTGTTGCAACAGAGATGAAAATACAATTTTTAAATACATGAATTTTGTTCTCATCGTTGTTGCCACAGATTTGGAAGTGCATTTTTCTGTTCTAAAGAAGGGGGTGTCCCAATACTTTTGTTTATATAGTGTATGTACAAGTCATTGGTGTTTGGTGATGAGTTTTTGGCTCAAGGTCTGCATTTACAGCTTAGAATATCATTATATGCTTTAACATTAAGATTTGTACTCATAGAAATTACTAAAGTAGTCAAACCTGTTCATTAGAAGGGGGCGACCCAATACTTTTGGCAATATAGTGTATATACATAAAATACACAGCTGGGTATTTATTAACTGATTCAAAATTTTAATTAAAGTAAAAATTAATTAAAGTCTTTAAAAGTGATGGAACTGCTTGAAATTAACTGAAAACCAGAAATCACACAGAACAGAATAAAAATTACTACACATTAACTGCTTAACTCCTATACATAACTGTTATTGAACATATTTAAGTCATCTCATTGATTAAACATAATAAAATCAAACTATTAATTCCAGTTATAAAGATTTGTACATCTCTAAAGGTTTTTGTATGTAAAATACTTACTTTTCAGATGCCATCAACATCAGAGTCTATGCAAATGTATGAAAAGGTATGTGTTATAACCACATACAGCCACCTATTGAGATCACCTGCAGACTCTAAACTGGTCTGAACCATGTATTAGATGACATTTAAGACCATTCCAGTGTTTCCAGGTCTGTGCAGTCAGTGAAAAATGGACATTTTCGAAATATTTCTTCCAAAATAGCTAAAACTTGAGCAATGCCATCGTTTTAGATCATAAAACAAAACTATTAACATGAAATAAAGTACAAATCTGTCGCTCCACTGGTGTCAAAGAATCAATCAGCTAAACTATTTCATAGACTGACAGCACACAGTGCCCATGGGAACGTTCCTCAGCAGATAATAGAAAACAATTAAATAGCCGAGCTGTGAGGTTGGGGGTAGTATAAGGAGCTTATGGGAAAATGTGATCCTTCAGCCAGTTCACTTATAGTTCTTCAGCTTCATTTCTGACTTTCCCTTATTCCCATTCGGAATAAGAATAACCTCCAAACACAATGGTAATCGTAAGCCTCGTGGAGATAGAGGTAGAACAGTATGACTGCTTGCAGTGGACTTCAAACAAGATATCTAGTGTGCAGGAATGTTATAGTTCAGAATAAATTATCGTCATTTTTGCTGGTGCAATTCAAAATCTGTTTATTCATAAAGTAGTTAGTTGTTAAAAAAAGTGTGAAATGTAAGTGTCTGTCAGTGTGCAAAGCTTACATTATTAACATTTAAGGCATACATTAGCATGTAACTAACATAAAATTAAAAGCACACATTTAAATACACAAAAATAGTTATTATAATCATTGACTAAAATCATCATAATTAACAACTTGCACCTTCAGGCTCGTTTAGATAATCTACTGACCCCACTGTTTAATTTTATTACTATTCAAAATTTCACCTTAAGGTGAAACATTAATAATTAGAAAAACAGATTTATTCATTATCTTGTATCTGCAATATGTCTCTTGGTGTGTAAATAAGTCTCCTAAATCTAAATGTGAGAACAAACGAATGCAAAACTGAACACTGAATAATGATTTTTTTTTTTTATATGCACACTGATACAGATGATTTCAGACATTTATAACAAACAGCCCGCTATCTAACATTAGAAATGTGTAGACAATCTATTTGAAGTGATCAAAGTGATTCATTTTCTAGAATTAGCTCACCATAAGGGTACAAGTCATCTACTTTGATGAAAAAGAAAAGACTTTCAAACTCAAGACATGTCTCTAAATGAATGATGTTGGTGCATCATCATCAAAGCTGAACTACAATCAAAATAACTCACTGTTTACTACTCATATTTATTATTCTCATCTTAATTCTATCCAGCTAGTTATTATTTTCAACAGATTTCATTACCTTTTTCTTTTCTTGTTTCATTGATCACTAATTACTGGTATCTTATGACTTCTGAAATCATCACAGAGGTACATTTTACAGATTTTCCTCAGGTAATGTGCAGCCTATGGGCAGTTAATACAGGGAACATTGAAGATAATGCTACTCTGTGTTCATATTTTTGAATGAAGAGATACACATTCAATAAACAAACTTCTGGAAGCTATATGCGGAGCGATTCCAGGGTTTCAGCCTTAGGAGGGCTGAGCTTTTTGATTTATCTACTCTATTTGCTTTACAGAATGCAAGAGATTTGGTTCAAAACTTGCCCCAGAAACAATTTATCTAACATTTAATTTTACTTCAATTTAACCAATCAAAACTGCAGCTGTTTGTCAGTACACAAATAACAAGAATGGTGGGGCAGTGTACTTGCTAAATAAATATGGTATTTGTATAGTAAAAAAAACTAAAACTGGAGTCAGGACTTCAGGACTTGACTGCCAGTTATTTTTTTACATTTTAACATTAAAGGCCCATTCACACCAAGGACAATAACTATAATGACAGCTATAACTATTAAGTTCTCATAATCATTGTAATTCTTTGAGTCTACATGACAACTATAAAGAGAAACAACATCATTGGAAACACTCTCAGGAAGATTTTTTTTTCAGCTGATGAATGATAAAAAACATTTAAAACCAATCAGTATCCATGCAACTTTAAAAATAGCAAATGACAAAGCTGCAGCCTGCACTTATAACCGTGGTATCATTCATTAGTGTGGACAATAATATAGTTATTATAATAGTTATCTTTATTATAGGTATTGTTCTTAGTGTGAACTAGTCCTAACCCTGTACACAATCCACTTCATCAGAAAAAAAAAATAAATAAAATCCAAGTACCATATTGAATCAAACACGAAATTTTAAAGCAAAAAGATTCAAATAATACTTACTTGTAAAACATACCCCAATAATCTATTTATTTTACAACTTCAAAAATTCTTTTTTACAGTATAGTACAAGCTTCCCCATTCTAAAAAGAACTACAATAATCATAGATCAACTAAACCCAACTTAAATGTTTGTGTAAAAGTTAAACACTAAAATTCTCCACAATACAAAGCCTATATGATTCAAACAACTATTTAAACCACTTTGCGCAATCAGTCAACCAACCAATCTTTGTTGTTTATACTCAAATGTATCTTGTCCCGTCCCTTTGCATTCATCCCAAATAAAGCTACATAATTTTAAACGCTTCAGTGAACATGAAAACATGACACCTGGAGAGGCATACTTGGGCGTATATAACACTAGGAGCTGCGTTTAAATGATCTGGTGGGATTCAATGCTATTACTCCAGCAGTCTACTGACACATGAGTCAAGCACAGCTAATAAGATTCAACTGCGCTCGGGGTCCAAACGAGACTTGGCTTCATCCGACAGAACTCGTGACAGCCGGAATTGCACCTACGTACACAATAACGTCGCACGGCTGAAGAGCTTTTCAGAAACACTGAGTAGAATAAGTGGCCTAGAACAGTGTTTGCTGTAAAACTTGGCTGTTCTGTCACAGGGCATCTTCCTCATGTGGCCGTGATGTGACCAGGCAGCTGGCAGCGGCAGAAAGCGAGGCAGGTCACAGGTGCCAGAAGAATTATCAATCTCTCACTCCCACGGCAAACAAGCACAAGCGCTTCCCCTCCCACGTGCAGCCTGAAGACGGGAAAGGCATCCACCCCGGGCATGAGATTCTTGCGCAGGAGAAGAGCACAGGCTCTGTGAAGGTAACTGCTGACCCAGTTGGAAAATGGGCATGTGTCCCAAGGTCATACGCCCACACACCCAAAAGGTTCTGTTTGTTCGCAAACTGCCACAAGCCATCTTTTGCAGTCCGTATGCCAGGTGTGTACTAGAAAGGGAGTTCTCCGGGAGGGAATGTAGGCAACTGCTGGCTCAGTCGGAGTTACATAACAAAGTCTTGTGGGACATACGCGCGTATAATGAATGTTGGCGTTATTTGTGAATTCTGTTGAACTGAAGTGGAACAACAGCGTGACGCACTACACTATTATCTCTCTTTCACTGACGCATGAATCATGCTCGGTGTTAAGGCCCGTTCCCACCAAGGACAGTAACAATATAGTTTGAAAAAAAAATTATAATTCTAAATATCGTTAGAATCACGTTCGGAATTATTTTTTAAAGTTTTTGAAAAGCAATTGAAATCCTCAACCTAACTGCATTGCTTGCTTATAAAAAAAACAGTATGTTATTGTTGCGTTGTTTGCTAGCTATCGTTATAGTTATCGTTGTTGGTGTGAATGGGCCTTAGCAGTCATGCGTGTCATTTTTAAAATGTTAAATTACGTTATGTCTAGCCCAGCTTACAACTATAAGGTGTGACCTAAACACAATCATTTTTGGCAACCAAAGTTTATGCAAACATTAAAATGTTATGTAAATGTGGATCAACTCAATGCAGGAACTCAACCATCGGAGGGAAGAGAGTGGAGATCATGTGATCTGTCTGCCGACTTCATGTATATGTTCTGATCACGTAAATGTAAAAATGAAACATGAAAAACGTGACTGAGATTGTGTTGCACGTGGACCCAGATAGACAGATGTTTGTGCTCGCGATGCAGATAGAAGCAATAGCAAAGAGCACATAATTTAGTTCTATGATATAATGTGTTGTGCACTATATCCAACCTTTACGATAAGTCACTGTCAACTTGGAAATACATGGAGCAACATGTTAACAGTACTGACGTTCTTAGATGTTACACATCCAGCCAGAAATGAAGTTTCTAATGTTTTCAGATCACTACACATTTTATTTTGCCATGTTCTTTCTGAAATTCACTGTATGTCTCAATGAAGGAGGCTTATTGAATACTTTCAACCTCATATACCATTTTGTATTTGCTCTTAAAACTGTTATAAATCAGAGGGTGATGTTCACTGTCACTGGACTCAGTGTGACAGAAAACAGAAAAACAGACTTCATACACGTAGATAAGGAGCCATCAGCCATGAACATGTGGGTAAAATGGGAGATCCTTTTCCATTCTGCTCACATTTGCTAATGCAGTGCTGAGCCACAGGGTCTGGTGACATTGCTGCCACACTACTGCCCTCTGCTGGTCACATGTGTGTATCATGCTAAGAGTTGCACCAAACTCCATTAATAGTTTTGTCCTAAATCCACACTTTGAAAAAAAAATCAGAACAACTTTGTTTTTGTTTCTCATTATTGATATCATCTTGCATACCATAGCAAAGAATCAGTTCATTTACCACAATGAAAATGAAAGCGGATCATTACATTTCCAACAAAATTGAAAACAGGAGAAAGAACTGACTTATTAGAAACAAGCTATATTGTAATAACTCACAGTTCTCACTGCTAGGAAATAACTGTGCGTGTAGCTGTGCTGCTGAAGACAATTAATTTTGAGAGAGTGCATTTATTGGGTTTGTACCCACAACTTTGGCTGGTTTCTATTAATGACACGAAAAATAATTCAAGGATAAAAACTTTTTCTAACCACAATAAGGGAAAGTAAGAGCTCAGTAATGACATATACTCAGTTCTGCAGTCAATAGGCTTGTTCACATCAAGGCAAATGTTTAACAAGAATTTGGACAGATTTTTGCATAAGATTTGTCCATTCAGACCAATGAGTAAAAACAGCCAATGGGCTAAATGAAAATGCATTTTACTCCCTGACAGTAGGTGGCGCTTACAGAAAAGCAGAAAATACCCCAGTACACCTTCCATTTCTGACACTTGAAAAGGATAAGAAAGGAAGACAAACAGTATTTACATGTTTTCAAATACAGGGGCATTTATGCTTTTAAGCGCCACCTACTGTCAGAGGTTGAATTTGTTTTCATTCAGTTCATCTGCCATTTGCAATTTTGTAATCACTGTGGTGTTTATTAAACACCATCAAATACAAGAGTACAGAGACGAGAGCCACTTCCTCTGATATTCACTGCCACTTAGCTCAGTGTTCAAGAGCCACCAAGTCATAGTTTTATGTAACAGCAGCGGCTATGGGCATGTGACCAAAAGTTGACCAGCTTTATTCACAGTGTGATGGAAAAGAAATTGGGCTAGAACATTAGTGTATTAACAACCTAAACATTTATTAATAAATAAAACGCTTGCACCCAAAATAGCTTCTTTTTAATAAATTACTCCAAACCGTTAAAAAAACGTATGTTCAATTTCATATGAATGTGTGTAGTATGAATGTAATCCAGATCTAGAACATTCAGCATGTTGTCATTGTCATGTCACCAACCAGTGTCAATTGCTTAGATTCAGTGCCTTTCACAAATCCTCTCCCGTGGCCTTATGGGATTGTAAAGTGTCCACTGGAAGTGCACTTCAAAATCTCACCAGAAACTGCAGGTCATCCGGGGTCTTTTTGCCTACTGTTTTATAAATACTGTGAATTCGGACGTACCACTGTTCACATACTGTTTTTCAACTAGAAGGGAAGCATGCGATTTCAGATGCAGTCAAAATGTTTATCCCCCTGAATTTTTGCGGCAAACATTCGTCTTGGTGAGAACAGGCCTTAAGTCACCTATTAAAGCTTGCTGACCCAACATGAGGGACCTGGACTTCATACAGAGAGCACTCTGTCACTGTGAAGCACCATCAAAGCTCTCTTAAACGGTTCCTTCCCCCCAGTGTCTCATGGGATTTTCCCTGCTGTTACTCTGAGTGTGAATGAAATCCCCCTGCTGCTCTGCCATTAGGACTGGCCACAGTCCAGTCAATCTGAGTCAGTGGGCAATTCATGACTTTCTCTATGCAATGAGCAACTGCTACAAACACATACTGTCAAACTATCACTCTCAATCTCCTCCAAATGCATATTCAGAGTCAAATCATCTGAATCATTGTCTTTCACTGAAGTATTTCCAAACATCTGAGACAATATTTAGACTCTTTTGAATGATGAAAAGCTTTACCTCTTGGAAACGTTCTAGATATTTTCTCTTTATGCATCCTGCGTTGTGTCCTTCTGACGATGGCCCTGGGAGTCAGAAGTCACTCGTACTCGTTGCATCTTGATTCAAAGGAGATACTCAGACGGGAGCGTGGGCAGAGGGGGTTTATTCCATAGGAATATCCAGAAACAGCTGTTTTACCTCTAATTAAAGGAATGTAGCAGGTGTCACCTGCACCCCAGCAGTGTGGGGGCACACCTGGTTGAATTAATTTGATCAAAGTGGTTCAGACAGGGCTGCCTGTGCTCTGGTGAGGCATTCAGACACTCAACACATATTACTGAGCACCTGCTTAGCTGGAGATGCAAAAGTGCCCCATGAAACAGCAAAAAGGGTCTCTATCCTAACACTGGCCACTGGGACTCTGTTTAGTGAGGTATGGGGGAGAAGAAACCTGTTTGAGAAACCATGAAGGTCTGGAGAGAGCTATCATTCCCATTTATCTCAATGGAAGTTAACATTCCCATTCATCGCAGTGGTCGTTGCTAAGCATGAGTAACAGGAGACCTGCATGGTATTGGTTCACTGACATTGTTATTATTTTATTTAAAACAAGTCATTAGTTATGTTAAAGAGATAGTTCAGCCAAGTATGAAAATTCTGCGATCATTTACTCATTTGTTCCAAAACTGTATGAATTTCTTTCTTCTGCTGAAGTTTCTGGTTCCCACTGACTCCCATAGTATTTTTATATCCACACTATGGAAGTCAGTGAAGACTGGCAACTGTTTGGTTGCTAACATTCTTCAAAATATCATCTTTTGTGTTCAGCAGAAGAAATTCATAAAGGTTTGGAGCAGCTTGAGAGTAGTAAATGATGACAAAATTTTCATTTTTAGATGAACTATCACTTTAACACACTATTTTTCATCATTTTGAATTAATCAAATATGAGTTTATGTTTGTATGAACCCTAAACTTTGCATTACATTCGATTCATATTTTCATTTACATGTGCATTACATGTAGGCTATTCCAAACAAAACCACATTTAGAACAGAGAAAGTCAGTGTAATGTCAGTCGGACTGACCGAGGTGTTTACATGAAGAATTTCCAATCCTTTTAAGCCATTGGTCTCAAACTCAATTCCTGGAGGGCCACAGCTCTGCACAGTTTTGCTCCAACCCTAATCAAACACACCTGATCCAGCTAATCAAGGTCTTCAGGATCACTAGAAACTTCTGAGAAGGTGTGATTTGGAGCTGGTTGGAGCTAAACTCTGCAGACCTGTGGCAGTTTGAGTTTGAGACCTGCTTTAAGCCATCAATCTGATTACTAACAGATCATTTGGGTGCATGTAAATATAGCTAGTGATAAAAAAGAGAGAAAAAATGGGGAAAATGGATAGTGAAAAGGAAAAATCTTTAGTGTAAAAAAATTACATGTAAAAGTATAATCATTGTTTTCATTTTGGTTTCATGTGGACTTGTAGCATCTGTGGTTTTACTAAAATACAGGACTTACATTGCAAGTTTATCAGCTAGTGTTAAGTAGACTAGGTTCATGAATGCTATTTACTCATTTAAAGCTTTCCTTTTTGTGATTTCACAGTGCGTTTAACTTTAGGACCTTCATTTGTCACCTCTGCAGGGCATCTCCCATGTCCATTAGAAACAACGCTAGAAGTTTGCAACCCTTAACCTTTAATAGTTTTTACGCATTCATAAATTGCCTTCAAGATGCACAGGGGCACTGCAGTGGTCATTATTTACATTGACAGGCCGCAGCGTGGAAGAAGCACCAGGATGCATCCAAACATAGAGGAATGGATTCCATCAAACATCTCAAAAAAAAAAAAAAAAAAAAACCCGTAAGCATATCGACCTTCTTTTGTAGAGGACTAGACAAAATTTTTTTAAAAAGTCAATTCTGGCACGTGATTAGGATTATCGATGCCCTGGTGTTGTTTTGTCATTGAGTGTGCACTTTGGTGTTAACATCTGCCAGGTATGTACGCTATGTCAATTTGTCTGAAATGCAGCCTGAGGAAATGCTGTGCATTCTAGTGCACTGGTTTCTTTTGTGCCACAATAATGCATTAATTTCATGAGTCAACAGGCTATGACTGGCGGCTTATGTAGAACTAAACAGTGTTTAATTGGATTCTGATCCGCGGCAACACAACTGCAGGGCTCTTTGCCTTTTTTCCCCTTTTGCTTTTTTCCAGAGCACCTAGAGCATAATGGAGGCGATTACTTCCCCCCTCTGGTGGCTTGGTGACTTGGTATTGTGAGCCCCTGGGAAGGTGCTGTTTACGGTCACACTTCACATTGCCCTGATGCCCTGGAAAAGAGCCTGGCAGCAGTGCTAATGCTTCTAAGGCTGTCGGCTGCTACATTGGCACTGTGGAGGCCAACTAGGTGTCATGCTGGGATTAACCTTAAATTGATTACCACCACAAATATCATCTGCTGGCTGACTGACATGCTTAGGATACAGTTCATTTCACAACCCATGAGTGAAATCTCTTATAAAAATCAGGGTAAGGTTTCAACATTCAAGAGACTTTCTTCCTGTAATCATTAAACAAATGTATACAAATCTACACCAATTTATGGTGAATACACACTATTGCTATTCAAGGATAAGGGCTGAGTGATATTTAATATGTAGTGGGGGGGGGGGGTTCCAATCAAAAGAATTAAAAAGACCCAATTTAATTTGTAATATTTAAAACAAGAAATAAACTAATGTAAATGTAAGTGGATAAATTAAGCAAAGCATGCTTTCCAATAAATAACAACTATAATAACTCACTTATATGCACTAACCTAATAAGAACACTGTAAAAAGTTGCAAATAAAAAAAGATTACTGAGGTATGTTTTACAAGAAAATAATATTTCAGTCTTTGTACTTCAGAATTTCCAGTTTAATTAAATGTTACATGCCATGTGTTTGAAACTCAGAAATTGTTAATATATTTCACAAATAATTACACAGTAAATCCCATACCATTTTTTTTATTCCTGTGTAGTTATAAAAAAATCTTTAATGCAGTTTTCAGCAGGTCAAATAAAAAAAAAACTTGCATTAAAATCATGCATGCTCACAATGCTGTTTTATTGTAATATCACAAAAATATTATAATACATCACCCAACCCTGATCCATACAAACCCTTAGCTACAACTAGGGTTGCAAAGGGGCGGAAATTTTCCGGAAACTTTCCATGGGAACTTCGTCTGGGGAACTTTGGAAATATTCCAAATTTGAAACTTACCAGGAATTTATGGGAATTTACAGGAATTTTTGGGAATTTATGGGAATTAATTGGAAATTTGGGGAAATTTATAAAACTGTATCATATACAAACATAAATATAAACATTTTGTTTGATCATAGGCTCACATGCATGCAAACTAATACAAATTTTAAAAAAAATTGGGGGGGGGGAATCTGTGATGCTTTTTTCAAGATTTATTGATGAATAAAAACTTATGAGCAGTGTTTATTCAAAATAGATGTATTTTCTAACAATGTAAGTCTTTGCTACTACTTTTTTATTAATTTAACACATCCTTGTTGAATAAAAGTATTAGTGTGTTTCCAAAAAAAGAGAAAAGATACTGACCCCAAACTTTTGAATGGTAGTGTATTGTTAAAAAAGGATTTCTATTTTAAATAAATGTGTTTCTTTTTTACTCTTTATTCATCAAAGAATCCTGAAAAAAGAATCACAGGTAATAAAAAATATATATATATACACATATACATATATATATATATATATACATACATACATACATATATACATACATATATATATATATATATATATATATATATATACAGTACAGGTCAAAAGTTTGGAAACATTACTATTTGTAATGTTTTTTTGAAAAAATCTCTTCTGCTCATCAAATATGCATTTATTTGATCAAAAATACGGAAGAAAAACAATAATGCTTCAAAATGTTATTACAATATATAACATAATGGTTTTCTGTTTTAATATACTTTAAAATATAATTTATTTCTCAATGATTCAAAGCTGAATTTCCATCAGCAATTTCAAAATTTCCAGTTTATTCCTATATTACTCCAGTCTAAAGTGTCTGATCCTTCAGAAATCATTCTAATATGCTGATTTATTATTAGAATTATCAATGTTGGAAACAGTTGTGCTGCCAAATATTTTTTTTGGAAACTGCGATACTTTTTTCAGGATTCTTTGATGAATAAAAGATTAAAAAGAACAACATTTATTCAAAATAGAAATCTTTTCTAACAATATAAATCTTTGCTATCACTTCTTATCAATTTAACACATCTTTGCTGAATAAAAGTTTTAATTTCTTTCAATAAAAAGAAAGAATAAAAATTTACTGACCCCAACGAACAGTAGTGTATATTGGTAGAAAAGATTTCTGTTTTAAATAAATGCCCTTCTTTTTAACTTTTATTCATCAAAAAGAATCCTGAAAAAAATATCACAGGTTCAAAAAAATATTAAGCGCTCAACAGTTCAGCACTGATAATAAATCAGCATATTAGAATGATTTCTGAAAACAGGTGAGTGGAAATTCGGCTTGAATCACAGAAATAAGTATATTTTAAAGTATATTAAAACAGAAACCATTATGTTACCATTCTATAACATTTTGCAAGATTACTGTTTTCTTCTGTATTTTGATCAGATAAATGCAGAAAACTTGATGAAGCAGAAGATCTTTTCAAAAACATTACAAATAGTGAAAATATTTCAAACGACCCATATATATATATTAAGCAGCACAACTGTTTCCAAAATTGATAATAAATCAGCATATTAGAATGATTTCTGAAGAATCATGTGACACTGAAGACTGGAGTAATGATGTTCAAAATTCAGCTTTATTCATTAAATCTGGTTGTTTTAACCAAGATTATGCTGCAAGATTTTGTTCTCAACAACTACATTTAAGTTCCCAGTTCCAGCAATTTTGCAAATTTCCAGTTTATTCCCATATATTCCCGTTAATTCCCATTAATTCAGTTTCCAGTCTTGAAAATTCCCAGAATTTTGCAACCCTAGCTACAACGCAGATGATGTTATTATACATAGGCCTATTTTCCTCTTTTCAGTTCCTCTTTTAGTTTTCCTTTGTTCCCTGCAACTACCCACTATGCAATACCCAACAATCGCCAGCTAGCAAGTATGTTTCCCCTCGAAGAATAATACATTTTTGATGCTGTTATGACTAAGGTTAAGGTTAGGTGCAATACAAATACATTATATAAGATGCAATCCCCGTATGCTCTTGATTGCTTGTGTACTTCACACATGTATATCTACAAAATTCAGTGCACCAATATTTCATACTCATATATACAAATGATAAATTACAACATAACAAAAGCCTTGAATTTATAACAGCACACATATTTTTCATCGCACCGTATGCTGCATATGAGTGGTAATTGGTTAATAATGTCTCCAGTATCCATTCCATTAATAACCTCTTCAAACTCATTGCAAAAACCTCTTTTTATGAAATATGTTCATCTTCAGCAAAAATTTGGAGCCAACCACACCACTCCAGGAGGCCGAACTCTGGCCTGCCCTGCTGGATGAGGCTGAAGCAGAGGAAGGTGAAGTGCTGAAGTGTGCTCGGGAAAACAGCCAGCAGGTGATGTGAGTGCTGACAGCCTACGGACGGGCATCATCATCATCATCAGGCCCTCGACCTTCAACACAACCTCCCCTTCCCCTTCCTCCCCACAGCGTGTGCCGCATTTGAATAATACATCCTCCTCTCCAGCAGAGACAATCCAGCCTCCTCCCAACCAGGGCTAAACAAGTACAGTGTCTGCTCCACGGTACAATTCATGTTTACTACAGACCCCAACACCAAGCACAAACGAGGTCACGTGTGTCAGCAAATGCATTTTTCTCAGTAATGTTGACCATGAGGATTTCATCACTTGCCATTGCCAAATGCTGCACACTTCCTATTACAGGCTGAATGTTGTAAGATTATTTTTGCAATCTGGCAAACGCATACATACAATGGAAATTTAAACTAGTTGCACAAGTGGTTCACACAAATGTTAAGAATGACTAGAATGTTTTAAACAGTCCCCAGATCTACAGAACCAAGAATTGTTTCACTTTATCTTGAGTATATGAAAGCCGTAGTAACAAATGTCTTTGAACAAAGCATAAAAACATCACCCATAAATCACCATGCCTCAAACCAAATGTTGTTTTACACAGCAGTGTCAAACCAACAATCAATAATTTATTCTGTTTTACATTTTAGTATATATTATCACACATAATTCATATCACACGCTGACCTTGTTTACAATCACAGAATCGATCTTCAAGAGACAGACCTTATCAAGGTTGTTTGATTGATTCCAAAAGCAGCTCTATTCATGCTGCATGAATTCTTCAGATTTAGACAAGCCACTTAATTTTTGCATAAGAGGAAAAACAATCAATAATAATCTATATATTTCAACATAAATTTAAATATGAAATAGCGAGGAAGAGAAAGCCATGATCATGTGATGTGACGTGATGACTCAGTCACTTTCTCCGAAGTTCACCTTTCATCCAGTATTTGAACTTTATAAGTACTAGAACTGAGCTCAAGCTGTGAGGCTCTTACGCAGAACCAAAGGCTTTTTTGTCTTACAAAAGGACACAGTGGCCACAAAAGCACTTCTGCAGTCTGACCTAAGGCCTCCTCCCTGCTAATTGAAATTTTCTGAAGTGTTTCAATGAGCAGATACTGGCTTACATCTGCAATGTGACAGACCTTCTTCCAAATGTGGACCTTTAAATCATTACTTTTGTCATAAGAAACTGCAGCCACAGAAATATATACATTTATTACTGATACAACACAAGTTTGCCAAATCACATGACACCAGGGTGACACCGTGTTTTAGGACATGTGCTACCATTCAAAAAGATATTTTTATTGTTTTTGAAGGAATTTTCTAGCATTATTTTTTAAATCTAAAATACAGTAAAAACCGTAATATTGTGACATACTGTAGCAGCACTTTCAACAGCCTGCTTAACAATCAAACTTCCTAACAACGCTTTAAATATGGATTCATCCATCCATAACACTGTTTTTTCTTTTTAAGTTAGTTATTTTTCCATCTACCCCTTTCTTTTCATCTTTGAGAGTCAGATGTGGCTTTTTCTTTGAAACTCCGTCTAAAGGGCCAGTGTTTGAAAACATTCTCTGATGCGGATGAAGCCTTGTTTAGCGCTTCCAGCTGGTGTTTAGTGCTTCCAGCTGAGCACCAGTGAGCGGTCTGTCTTTCAAACTACAGATTCTTATATACTCATTCTCTTGTTGTGCATCTAGGCTGACCATATTAATTGCTGTGCTGGTTAAATCAAGATTGCATTCCTCTTTTGTATGGAACAGCCATACATGAGTTTCTAAAGAAACGTGTTTCTTTTCAGTCACTTTTTAAACCAAAATTTGACTTGCAAGTGACTTGCAAGAAACTCAATACTTCAGCAGCTGAAAAAAACACATTGTACTGCAATTTCCATGCTTCATTAAGCCACATTTTCAACTGTGCTAATAATAAAAAAGGTTTCTCCAGAACCAAATTAGCATATTAGAATGAGTGAAAAGGTTTTCTAGTAACCTGGAGTAATGGATGCTGCTGAAGACGATGGGGTTTTGCCATCACAGTCAAAATTAGAATTTTAAAATATATGAATACAAAATTCTAAAAATAATAATGATTCAGAATAATTCATAACTTACTATTACTATTTTTGAGGGGTATTGTTTTGAATGAAAATGTCCAATTCCAAACATAACTGTACCAAGTCAATAAAACCAGGCCTGTTTATAAGTGAAGTAGTGTTAAGTATATTTAAGCAACTGAATATTAGCATAAGAACAACAGAATTTTTAAAAAGTTATAAGAAAAAATGTGATCAGAAATCTAAATATGTATTGTATTGAAATTATATATTTAAAAAATGAATGACGGCATCAGCAAAATAAGGACCCAAAAAAAAAAAAAAAAATTTAAAAAATTTCTACAGAAACCATGACAAAGCTCAACTTAGCAAAGACAGAGCTTCTCATCTTCCCCGCGATTCTGACTGACTGTACAACACAATTTCACCATCCAGCTAGATTCATAAACAATTATCCCATCAAGCTTGGTCAGAAGTCTTGGAGTAATCTTTGATAACCAGCTGACCTTCAAAGACCAGATTGCAAAGACAGCACAATCATGCAGATTTGTACTGCACAACATCAGGGAGATCAAGCCCTTCCTAACAGAGCATTCTGCACAACTTCACATCTAGGCCCTTGTCATTTCTAGGCTGGACTATTGCAGTGCTGTTCTGCATGTACTTCAGTGAAATGCAATGATACTTCCACAAATGATTCAGAATGCAGCAGCAGGCCTTCAACAAGCTCAAGAGAGCCCACATTACACTTCTCTTTATCTCTCTCTGTGTTACGTCCCGGCAGGTGTGCCTTCGTCTCTCTCTCTTGTTTTTCTCTCCCTCCCTGTCATTTTCTTAGGATCAACCCATCGGGACTGCTATTGGCTTAGGAGGCTGTCAATCTTTATTAACACGGGTGACGTCATGGCCTTTACTGCCAATCCGGGCCATCGCCAGTCTCTTAAAAGAGATGTTTAGACGAACGCCAAGCAGAGGCGATTTTTGGTTTTCTGCTCTGTTCTAGTGATTGTTAATTTGCCTCTCTCGTCTCTTTTTTTTTTTTGCTTTTAGTTTTGTTATATTTTCTTGTTAGAATTCAAGGTGTCATCTGATTTACTTTTGTGATTATCTTTCTTTCAGCTTGCTTTGGGTTAGCTGATGACAACCTCTGCTTTGCCACAGGAGTTTTGGACAGGTAATATGTCACGTGACGTACACACTACAAACACCTAGTGATTCCAATGTATAGACACATTAGATTAGAAGTGAGCGCTGCTTATGTATTTTTTTGTTTGGTTAGTATAGGGTAGGAAAGTAAGGGCGTGTAAACGCCGAAGATTTGCTTTCATTGTTTTGTTTCCCTTTAGTTAGGTTAGAGGTTGAAATTGAGTTAGATTGGTTTTGTTTTGCTCTTTTCTTTTTTTTAGCGCCACTTGCGTCCTTCTCTCCTGTGGGGGTTTATTTTGTTTTGATTATTTTATGTAAATATTATTTACTTAACTTTTGTGTTGTTGTTTATTCCATTTCTTTATTGTTACAATTATCTATATTATTGTTGTTGCTATTAACATTGTTTTGTTCTCCTCTTTAATTTTGTAAAAATAAATTACCTTTAATTGACACCTGGTTGTGTTGTGTCTCTTGCCACCTGCAATTATCACAAGGCTGGTCACAATTTAATTGTTACTACTGTCACCTCTAGACTATAAATTAAAAGTACGTAACACTCTGCACTGGCTACACATTTGTTGCAGCTCACATCAAGTTCAAGACATTAATGCTTGCATACAGAACAACCACGTGCTCCACACTCTCCTACTTTCACACGCTCTTACAAGTTTACATTCTCTCCAGAAGCCTGAGGCCAGAAACTGAGCAACACCTTGTGATACAATCTCAGAAATGCACAAAATCACATTCCAGAACGTTTTCACTCGCTGTTCTTCGCTGGTGGAATGATCTTCCCACCCCTATCTTGAATGCCAGCAGAAAAACAATTCCTCTGTGCTTTCACTTTTTCTTAATTACTCCCTGTTCTAGATTGTCCTTTTCTGAATGATGTTGGAAACATTGCATTAATAGCACTTCTTGTATGTATTGCCTGTTTATGAAGATAAATCGCTTATTCCTCATTTTTAAGTCACTTTGGACAAAGGCTTCTGCTAAATGAATAAACATTTATGCAAATGTAAAGTGTTCTGGTCACATAAAATCTAAAGGTCATATATTTACATTTCTCTTTTAAATAATGATATCATTTACCTTGAATGCATCAATTGCCATATATCCCAAATTTTTAATGTAAAACTGGGAATGTCATTAAAGCCTTTGTTTCATTCACAGAATTATAGGGCAAGCTTTACTAAATCCATATTCAACAAAAAGGCATTAATGTGTAATATTTTTGTTTTCGTTAATTCCATTTAGAATGTTAAGAAAATTAATTTAATATATGCTTGGACTGGGACTAATTATTAAGGTATCAATAGGGATCTCACCTATGATGGTGCTGATACACGGGGTAACTTTTTAAGCAATGTTGCCATCGACAGACAACCAGGTGAGACACAGGGCCCACGACCGTTCTAAAATATCCAGATAGAAATTTGTTGCCAATTCTCAGTGGAAAAGTGCCCAAGCAACATTGCTCAAAAAAGCTGCCCTGCAACATTGCCCGGAACATGACATGACATGCTGCATTGTGAAATGTGTGAAATATGTTGAGTGTTTCTCAGCATTAATTTTATTCAGTGTATGCATAACACACACACACAAACAAACACAAGGTAACAACTGCAGTGTTCACCACCATTAAAAACTCATGTAAAACCCTCACTGTGCCCCCCTAACACACTCCTTCACAGATCATCTAGCTGCGCAAACATCTGATTCTTCAACAGCTGGCTCTTTTCCACAGAGCAGTCTGCTCAATAGCCATGGGAGAAATCAAGGGTAAATTAAAAACCAAACAAATGCTGTCATTTAAGTAACACACAAAACAGATTTACGCATCAAAGAGTGTCCTTCCCAATTCTAGCGGTCAATATTTGCTTCATATTATCTCCTCTAACACTTCTGCAGCGATGCTAACCTAAAAGATACAGCTGTATCACATGTGCAGCATCCAATCAAGTGGCCTAGTTTGTAAACAGGCTTGGTGACTCAGCAGCAGAGGGTTATGAACACATCAGCAGAACACAGAGATAATCACTGTTTTCATTATATTGTGCTGCATCATTTTTTTTTTTTTTTTTTTGGGAAATTTAAATATTTCTTGAGGCTTATGGTTTCAGATCATTGTTTAGCCCTTCACAGCACTCCTCATGAAAGCATATCTGTAACTAGGAATGAATTATTTAGTAGCTTTTTGTCTTTTACATAATACATCACAAGGTTAACAAAAGGTCATTTCTGTGATACATATGGAAAATAGGCCTCAGATAAATAAACTTACAGAAAATATACAAAAAAAAATTATTTAAACAACCTTGGCTGTAAGGAGCTGCAATCAGGACTAAAATTGACAATATAATTACTTTTATCTGTCAACCAAACATCATTAATAATCACGAGACAAATTCATTGTCTATTTACTGTCTACACTGTAAAAACTCAAAAATTGAGAAAACTTAAAAGTTTAAAGGTTAGTTCACCCAAAAATGAAAATTCTGTCATTAATTACTCACTCGCATGTTGTTCCAAACCTGTAAGACCTTCGATTGTCTTCGAACATAAATTAAGATATTTATGATAAAATCTAAGAGCTCTCTGTCCATGTGACATCAGGGTTTCAACCGTAATTTTACGAAGCTACAAGAATGCTTTTTGTGTGCAAAGAAACCAAAAACAACGTATGCAACATATGTACGCGGATACGTTGTTAACGCTTTGATCTGAACGTATACAACGTATCCGCTTACATATGTTGGATACGTTTTTTTTTTGTTTGTTTGTTTGTTTTGTTTGCACACAAAAAGCATTCTTGTAGCTTCATAAAATTACAGTTGAAACCCTGATGTCACATGGATTATTTCCTTTCTGGACCTTGATCGTGTAAGGATCCTTGCTGTATATGGGAGGGTCAGAGAGCTCATCAAAAACATAAAATTCATCAAAAATATCTTAATTTGTGTTCTGAAGATGAACGAAGGTCTTACGGGTTTGGAACGACATGAGGGTGAGTAATTAATGAGAAAATTTTCATTTTTGGGTGAACTATCCCTTTAAGGCAACCAGCTTCAGGAGATTTTTGAGTTTTCTCAACTTGTTTCTTTCAGTTTATACAACAAAAAGTTGAGAAAACGCACAAATCTATTGAAGCGGGTTGCCTTAAACTTTTAAGTTTTCTCAACTTTTGATTTTTTATACTGTGTAGCTGTAGGCCTATAAGCAGTAAATAATAAAGGCAAGAGGTTTCCTCAAATTGGGGCAATAGTGGGAACAGTTCATTCATTAGTGTTTCTTAAGATAAACAGATATTCTATAAACAAATTAACATTTAAATCAACTAATACTTAAACTGTTCAGAATTTGCAGGTATTAGCGACGTTCCTCCGTCATAGACAGGCCATCTTTGTATGTCTTTCTTTGGTCAAACCATGTTGTTTTTTACCTGTCAAGTGCTTTTTGGTCTTGTTTCCTCCTTCTTCCTGTTGATGTAGGAAGCTTTGTATAAGCCATTGTAGGGAGATGTAAAATTGTGAACACTTTGCACCTTCAAACTAACAAAAGCCGCTCCAAGTTCATGTGTTGCGCTCTAAACTTCCGTTTTCCCATACATGGACTGTCCGCTGGGAACGCGCAAAACGATTGACAGGCGCCTCTTCTGATTAGCTAACAAAACATTAGACCGCTGTCTTTTTTTAGAAGAGTTTTACAGTGATATATTTCAGGTACAGCCTTAATATGGAAGTTAACTTTCAGAAAACTTACAATATCTTTTAACATCAGCTCTATCTATTTCTACATGCAAAAGGTTTCAAAAGATATATTGTGTGTAAACCAATTACTGATCGCAAAGAAATGACTCTGAAAATATGCGTTCCGAAGCGGAACGTTTTTTACCTTCTGTGTTTCCAGCCGAACATTAAAACCGGATACGATATTCAACTGCACTACTGGCTTTCGCTTTAGTACTTTTCTTGTTACATTAGTTACACATTTCTTATGTAATTAACGCTAGCTGTTTACCTTTGTTTTTAAACGGTGTTTATTATACAATTGCAACAAATATGAAGTTTATTGTACACCAGTTCGGTACCTCAATACCATGAGCAGTAGTTGTGTTTGTCCCCAAGCAAGTAAACCATTCTTGTGGTCGCTTCTCGCCAGACCATCAACCAGAAATCAATTGCAAGTGATCTGCAAAAGTTTCTTCTGCTCATGGCTCCAATCTGGACTGATGTTCGAGCTGTTTTGCCCTCGACAGTGTCTGAATTCCCCCTTCACTTCAGCGAGAAGATTGAATTGAGTGTGTTGAAGGTTCTTGAGCTGGCTAGAGATCAGCTGTACAGTGAAGCAGATTGCCCAGCTTCTGCTCAAAGAGCTCAGGTCATTATCGATTACTCCTGGGAGAAGCTCAACACTGGGACATGGAGAGATGTGGACAAGGAGTGGAGGAGAGTTTACTCTTATGGCTGCTTATTCAAAGTCTTAAGTTTATGTCATGGAAATCCATCTCAATACAATATCCAAGAGGCCATTAAAACATGTGACATGGGTTTGTTAATGGGAGCAGGCATCATGGGCAACATTCTGCAAAGGCTTGTTGGTGTCTTAAGAAATAAAGTGAAAATGAAGAGTCCAAAGAAAGCAGAGGGGAGTGAAGAACCCTGTTCAAAGGTGAAGTCCTCTCTCATAAAGACAAGAGCATGAAGGATTTGTGAATTAATTTTTGTAAATATTTTGAAGTAGGCTAGCTTTCATTCAATTTAATTATAGTTTTAATGAAATGTAAGTTTTATTGTGTGTGTATATATATATAGATAGATAGATAGATAGGTAGATAGATATAGTTTTTCTATTTAGCTTTGAATTTTTTTTTTATTGAATTTTTAGTTGTAGTAATTTTAATACTTCAATGTAATTTTTGCCTTGTATGTATGTGTATAATTATAATAATTTCATAATTTTCCTATATTATTGCAAATTTTCATTGTAAAGAGACCTAACATTTGATAAAATTATGTGAGAATTTAATTAAACTTTATTAATAATTCATATTAACACAAAATTATACAGTTACAAATATAATGTTAAAATTATATTATTATTTGAAATTATAAAACTTAAATTTTGTGTTTGTTGGAATCAGTGAATATGTTGGCAGGGCAAGTAGAAACGTGATTTATTTTTATTTATTTACTTTTGATTAAGGTTTGGCCTGTGATTTAAATACCAATTGTTGATTCAGAAACATGTCATATTTTACTAAATCATGCCATGCTCTTTAAAACCTTGTTCCAATAGCCTATTCAGCTGTGCATTATTCACTTAAGTTTTTCTAAAACAGAAAATGAAAGTGGACTGTGTGTCTGAGCCAGTAATAAACCCTGCACAAGCAGTGCCTAGGATTCATTGTCCATCCCTGGATCGCTTCAGATCAGATTTCCTGGATCCTCAGAAGCCTGTGATTATAGAGGGAATAACTGACCACTGGCCGGCCTTCACAGAGCATCCATGGAGGTACTGAAAAATATGCATTATTAGATTTTACCTTCTGAAACATCTGCACACTGCCATACTGTACACTCTCTCTAAGCATAGACTACTTGCGAACTATCGCTGGCTGCCGGACGGTACCTATTGAAGTGGGATCCAAGTACACTGATGAAGAGTGGTCACAAAAGCTCATTACAGTGAATGACTTCATAGACCGCTACATTATAGGAACAGTAAGAATTATTTCCATTTATTTCACTGTAAGACAAGTGTTTTTTTTGTTTTGTTTTGTTTTTTTGCCTAGAGAAGCTGTAAACTGTCTATATTTGTTATTTTTGGTTATTTTCTTCTAGGCGGAGGATGGAGTGGGATATCTGGCTCAGCATCAGTTGTTTGATCAGGTCAGGTGCATTTCTTTTTGGTGCTACTAGAGGACCAGAATCTACATACTTCACCTTTAAAGGAATAGTTCCCCCAAAAATTAAAATTTGCTGAAAATGTACTCACCCTCAGGCCATCCAAGATGATGATGATTTATTTCTTCATTGGAACAGATTTGGAGAAATTTAGCATTAAATCACTTGCTCACCAATGGATCCTCTGCAGTGAATGGGTGCCGTCAGAGCAAGAGTCCAAACAGCTGATAAAACATCACAATAATCCACAACGCTCCCGTCTATCAATTAACATCTTATGACGTCAAAAACTGCATGTTGTAAGAAACAAATCCATAATTAATAAGTTTTTAACTTTGTAACCATTGCCTTTGGTTTAATAATAACACTTTCACTAGTGAAATAGGCCATCCCCTGTTGTCCTTTCATGTCAAAAACCACAGACATATTTTTTTTTATGTTTTGGACTGGGTTTCACTTGTAAACAGTGCTTGGTGTGTGCATATTTCACACTTGATTCAGACAAGTCAACTTTTCACAGAAGAAATCAATATTATCGATTGATAAATATTATGGATTGATCAATTTTATCCATAAGTGTCAGTTTTAAGTTAAAACTTAATTTATTACAAAGACAAACCTTTGGATTACCTACATGACTTGAGGATTATTGTGATGTTTTTATCAGCTGTTTACACTGATGGCACCCATTCCCTGCAGAGGATCCACTGGTGAGAAAGTAATGTAAGGCTAAAACGTCCACAAATCTGTTCCAATGAAGAAACAAACAAATCAGCCTTCAGCAAGTTTTTATTTATGGCTGCACTATTTCTTTAATTCTCTCACTATACGGTTAAAAGTGCACTCAGTAATTTTTAGTTTGTGCTATAGCAGTCTTCTTATATTTACAATTATACTAATAATGGATGTAGCATCATGCAAAACCAATAGCACTCACTCTGGCTGTTATTCATCCTGATAGGTTCCAGATCTGAAAGAAGATATTCGCATCCCAGACTATTGTTGTCTTGGAGAGGGAGATGAGGATGACATTACCATTAATGCCTGGTTTGGGCCTGGAGGGACTGTGTCTCCTCTCCATCAGGATCCTCAACAGAATTTTTTGGCACAGGTGAACAAGAGACAAATGGTTCATTTGGCATTTGAAAGGCAAGGCTTTTGTTCCCCCTGTTTCATAGCATTCTGGTTTTGTTTTTGGACGTCAGGTGGTTGGAAGGAAATATATCAGGCTCTATAGCCCAGATGAAACAAAATATCTGTATCCACATCAGTCGCAGCTACTGCACAACACCAGTCAGGTAAAGACCCAATTTATGACAGCAAGATTCTTGCTCTTAAAGTGTTTTGAAATAATCACACAGTCGAAGTTGTTTTATATCTTATGAAAAAAAAAAACACGAGATTGTTTTACCACCACCAGGTGGAGGTGGAGAATCCGGACCTGGTGACGTTCCCAGACTTCTCTAAAGCCTCATATCAGGAGTGTGTTCTCCGGCCCAGAGATGTCCTCTTCATCCCTCAACAGCACTGGCATTATGTGCGCTCTCTAGAGCTCAGCTTTTCTGTCAGTTTTTGGTGGTCCTGATTTGTACAGAATAAAACATCTTGTGTTATCAAGTCTTGTATTGCCTTTATTTGTACAAATGCCAGATTTTAGAGTTTTAGGCTTTTATACACATATATAAATGTATTACTTACTGTAAATGATGGGGTTATTATTCAGTATTCCCATGAATTAGATGTACATTTCTGACATCTTTTGTTCCAATTTAAGGGAACTAAATGGTTACCCACATTTAGTTGCAACACTTTGAACTTTGCTAATAACTTGAGGAAGTAATCTTTTTTTAAGATTTTCCTTTGAAACGACATATTTGAACAGTGCGCTTCTCCATTTTTATTGAGAATATGCGCTTCTTGTATTTTTATCTTAGCAGCTGTACAAAATGCTAAAATTCTACAGAGACAGCAAAGGTTTCCATACAAGAGCAAATAAATTTTGTTTGCTCTTGAATCAGAATTCCAACAAAAATAATGTGTAATTGAGAAACAAGCTATTCAATAATAATTCTTTATTAATAGAACATACATTTAAAAAAAATAAAAAACTTTTAAACTTCTAAGAGAATGCACTTGAAAAATCCTCAATGGTCAAAAGGCCAGCTGCAGCTTTGAATCAGCAGGCTTTGAGATTAAGACCTTCTTGACCGGCGTGACGACGTGGGAGCAGTGTTCTCTTTGGATGATGAAGGCAGATTTTGTGAACTCTGCGACTGGGAACGCTGCATTTCTGCAAATGAGAAAAAGAAATATGAAAACATTGGAATCTAAAACCTTTTGAAGTAAACAAATAGTTCAAATTAAATCTTAAATCAGTGGAGCGATGTTAAAGAAAAACAGTTCACCTGGAATCTCATGAGGCCAGAAATCATTGCATGCCGGGCAACGAGGATCACTGCGTGCTCTAAAATATCGAGCAACACACGGGAAGTGTATCTTGATTCCACAGGCGGGGGTTTCACACATCTGGCACTAAAGGTAAAATAAAAGTTCTTGTTTGCAGTTTCCTGTTTGAAAATGCTATCAGGTAACCCCTATCACCAAGGCAATTTTATAGAAATAAAATTTCAATACATGTAACATAAGTGCCAAAAAAAAAATTGTACTGATGACTTTTTGGTCACTGAGTTATTCCTTTAAAGTTACTTCTTGTGGTTCAAATTACATGATGGAGATCTAAAAGCCTGGATTTCCTCAATAAATAAAACTTCTCAACCTTTACTCGTGTTCATGTCTTTACCTGCAGGGCAATGTTGTGGCACACATGACACACTTTGATGAGGTCTTGGTAGATTGTGCGCATATACGGTTCCATCTCCACAATGCAGCGCACACTTAGAGTGTATTCACCGTCTTTCTAAAGCAGCAAAACAAAAGAACAAATAAAAGTACCTAATTGCTTTTGGAGGTAGTGACTAGCAAGCGAGTTGTTTATAATAACTTTGTCCAATATATGGGAAAAGACCAATTTTAAAATGAATAGCCTACCTCCTTTAACCATTTGTCCTGGACAAATTTGTTTAAGACAAGCTCTGTTTCTTTTTTCTTCAGTTTCTTTGTCTGGAGGCTGTCGGCACAATTTAGGATATCGGTGGAGGAGGCAGTACCGCTCTCAGACTCTACAATCAGATCCATCTGAACGCAGAGACAACACGTTGAGAGATATTGTGAAAACAAAACATTATTTACCTAAAAACAAAATGAGAATAATTTTTTATATTCTCATTTTAATTCTCATATTCTCAGGACAAACAAGAGACTCATGAAAGTCACCACAATACCAAAAAAAAACAAAAAAAAAAACACGTGGATCATCCAGGTAACAAAAACAAAGTTCACTGAAATTTTCCACAGCACTATGAATGTTTAATGTGATGTGTTCAATAAAGACATTAAAGACATCATATATATATATATAAAATTTGCTGTGAATAAGCATTTACCGTTTTTCTGAATAATTCCAGTTCATTATCTGCATAATCAGATGCCATTCTTGTTATGTCTGTCTCCGTCACATTTACCTGAATAACAGATGCATTTGTCATTTCTTTTTTGACTTAAATATCATACCAAGCATGTAAATACAATACTAATATTACTATTTTTAACAAATTAATAATATATAAAAACAGATTTCAGCTAACCAAGGCGTAATACTCAAGACCATCCTCTTCAGACATGCCTTTCCTGATGTGCATGAAAAAGGGCTGAAGTTGAGTGTTGATGACATTAATGAAATCATCCAACCTCTCTGTATAGTGTGCTAGAAAGGAAAGAAAGATGCATAATTCAAATAAGACACCTATATACAACTGATATACAATTTCCAGGTCTGAGACATAGAGGTAATAAATCTAAAGAAAGAGTAACAAACAGTTTTGCTTCAGTTTTTCACATTTTGCCTTTAATGCAAAATAAATACTATATAAACACATGATCCAACAGAATTTGGCCAAATTGCAGTCAGAGGGTTTCCTTCATACCTCCATGGGTCTCACAGCAGAGTTTGTGTAACGCTACGGCCTGAGATGCACTGATGATGCCGTTGCTCATTATGGTCTGCAAGAAGCGCTTGTGACTGTCTCCCATTGTTCGGGACATTCTGCTTAATGTCCTCTTGAGCTGGAGAAAACATTTCTTGATAAAATTTCTCAAATTTGCCAATACTGGGCAGGCAAATGGTGATTGAAAATGATTGTAGGGAGAACCCTTGTGTATTACCAAGACAATATTTAACAAGTTCATTTTAAACAATAGTTATAATAGTATCAAGTGCTATCCTCCACCAATGGGTGTTTATCAAGGGATGATGTTCCCACCAGAATGGGACACAGATAGTAGCATAGATCTTGTTGACTCAGATGGTTCATCACCCTGCTTGTAGCTTTAACCGGATGTTTACGTTGATAGATGTTCGTCTATAAAGAACTACAGCCTTTATAGGGTATATACAGCCAGGGTAAGTGATTGTGATAATATAAACTGTAAAATAAAAATTCTTAGTTGTAAATAAACAGATACTTTTGTATTACGTTTTACAAGAAAATACTATTTTGGTCTTTCTACTTCAACGTTTCACGTTTAATTCAATGTGTCACTTTGCTGCTTCTTTTTTATTTTTTTGTGAACTTCACTAACAAATTTCTGGGTGAAAACTGTTTCCTAGCTTCTTTCAAGTAAATCATACTAAATGTTTTCCAGTGTACATGCAAACTAGTGGTTGTATTACCAGACCAATGTACAAAATACCGCAAGCAGCGAGCTAAATTGCACTTATTTCTCAATACGACATGCTACATCAAATTAAGCGTGCGTTTGTCCGAGCATTCAAAGACCGACATCGTAGTCTGGCCGAAACAGGTTTGTATTAAACACATATTGTCGTAAAGTACTGCTTCTCACATACCTGCTCACTTCGTGCAGCATTCGCGCGTTCCCACTAGAAACAGTATTTCCGGTCACGTGGTCTGATCCATTCAGAAGGTTCCTACAGTGTACACTTCATGCTACACACTTAGCAGGGGATATCTGGAAAAGTTCACTTCACTCGACAAAATTCGTTCAAATCAAATACGATGGATGACACTTTTATGATGACCCAATCTATGTAGCTATGCTTTTAATATAAATATAATAAGCATTTGATATAATATATCCATAATATATAGGCTATATAGATAGATAGATAGATAGATAGATAGATAGATAGATAGATAGATAGATGTAAATAAACATAAATCAAACACGATGGATAACACTTATATGATGACAATCTATGTAGCTATGCTTTTAATATAAATATAAGCATTTGATATAATATATCCATAATATATAGGCTATATATATATAGATATAGATATAGATAGATAGATAGATAGATATAGATATAGATAGATA